>CACRXP010000063.1:1649237-1703040 GCA_902702965.1 Spirometra erinaceieuropaei
GAAGGCTGCCGCGTATCACTAGTCGTGGTGAACGACGCGCGTCGTCCTTGAACAAAGAAACTCGTTTTCCAATAAATGTGGGTTTAGTGCTTTCGTTGAATGCGAGCGATCTCGGACGAACCACAAAACTCGCTGTCCGTCAGCCGGTGTTACCCGGTGGTCAAACACTATAGCGGCCACCGGCTGGGGGCTTTAAACGACAGCCTAATCATGACAAGTCGGCTAACGGATGGCGACTTTGGGTATGAAATCGACTTCCTCGGTGGTATTACGCCTTCTGAGTAGGGGCGACTTCGAACCGGGGCGTTCGTTGACAACTAAAATTAAACTAAAAGAAAGAAACACGATCGCTGGACAAGAGCTTTATTAGCCTGACGTTTCGCATTCCTGCTCGGATCCATCATCAGAGACAAAAGCAGATATGGGTGGTTCGTGCAAAAGGAACTGCAGTATTTATAAGATAAAGTCGCCATGTTACCGCATCCTCATGAGCATTCACGGCTCCACCCTTCATCAGGGATCGTCGCACTTGGTGTGATGGCCGACATTCGCTTCGTTAATTGCTGCTATTTCATCACGTGCGTTGGATGTTGGTGTGATGATTGCTCGACCATCTGACGCATCGATCCTGGTGTTGGGAGAAGTGTTCACCTATGCGCTCCCCGCGTGGCCAACTACTCCGCCTAGACGAAGTCTCAGCACAGAGTATGGAGAGGGAAGTTCATTGCACTTGTTAATGGACTGGGGGCCAGTAAACCATGACTAAAGTAGCTCCCGGCTTACGCGGTTGTCACCTCTTGAGAGAATTTCGGCCTCTTAAAATTTGGATGTGTGGCCGGATCTAGTCGAGTGAGTCGCGACTTGAGAGCTCGCGTCATTTCTCCGCACCGCTGCAGCCTGTTCAACCATTCGCGTTCGGGGCTGTTTTTCGGTTTCTCCGACGTAGCTGCTTTGTCCGCAATTGCATCAGATCCGATAAACGACTCCAGCCATTCCTTGTCATGGAAGTGAGTATTTCGGTTTCGTTGACTGTCATATGACCAGACCGGACCGGAGGCAACCATAAGGCGTCAGTTAATGAAGCCGAAAGACCCACTGCCACGGCAAGAAACGACTTGAGTCGTTTATCGGATCCGAAAAGGCAGACTTATAAAGCTCCGTCGCAGCGATCGTGTGTCCTCCATTAAGACTGCTTCCTGGGACTGGTTAGATGGTAGTTATTAGCCCTCCCGGTACCGAAAACACCCAACTACTTGTCTTACGGTACCGGTGGTAAAGGGGCTATGCGAGTGGGGCAGATAAGTGGAGGCGTAAATGGCGCTTGTAGGGTATGTCTGGAAGTGACGTTCCTGGCAAAGTGGTAGCATAGTTTAAATAAGGTGAAAAATGCAGGGAGGGTATATAAATAAGCATGGATAATTAGTACGGTATGCGGAATAAATGCATCCTTGCCCCAGATTGGAAAGAATAGCAAGTGAAGGCGAACAACCAATAGGAAGAAGGCAGTGTGTCTTAAGGTCATTCCGCAGTATGTGCGATGGTACTCTAACCGACACAATGGACATAAGAACACGAGAGTCAAGCAGCGGCACGCAGGACGGCATAACGCAAGCGGGATAAGACTTTAATGCGAAAAATATGTTTGTGCGAAAGAGATAATCTGCAAATAATAGTGTATTGCCACTGTGGCCACATCTAGGATCAAAACTATGGCAGTAGTTGTTTGCTATACGTGAATGATCTACTATACAATGTAAAAAGAATTTAGCGCTCTGTATATGAAGTTACACTTTGTTCTGCTTGCAGAGCCCAGTCTCTTAGAAAACGAAGGAAAGCAGGACCGCAAGTGGATAGGCCGACAGATTATTCGCGGATCCTGGAAATAATCCAGCCGTCCTACATAGCGCAGTATCTCCAGCAGAAAGGACTACTGACCTGTAGGGTCCTTTGTAGATGTCGAAAGGTCATGCCCTTATAAATACTGCGACAGCACACGGATGGTTATGCCTTCAGGGAACATCTGGGTACTGTGGTATCCAGCCTAGGATAGTACCTCCAAAATGAATCAGATACAGGTAACACAGAGCGCGCATGCAATTAGAAGCATAATGAGAAGCATGATGAATCATAATCCGCCTAGGATAAACCTTTTGCCCTTTACTTAAGATTTCCGTGTAGGGGTGCAATACAATGAGTCTTTATAGGCATTTTTGCAGCGCCTCATTCTCGGGGCAGTTAAAGTGAAGAAGAACGTCATCCTGACAGGGCTTCTGCGCGTGCACTCTCAGTCATAATTAGAACGTAATCATAGAGCTTGAAGTCGAGTCATTAAGTACAATTGTAGACTCAGTGGGCAGGGCTACTCACTACCATCCTACCCTGGGACTCATTTCTTCGCTTCTATTGGTAAAATCGAACTGTTGTAATGCCTTTTACAATCGCGTCAATTAATCTTCGGCGTCTTTCCTCTTGTGTTGCCACTGCAAAACCGTGTGGTCCGACAAAATAATGAGGTGGCAACCGATAAGGAAGGGTTTTAATCGTATCACGAACGTAATTAATGCGAGCATCGGCGCATCGATCTCGACGACGTGTACACAAATTTTAAAGAAAAAAAGGTAATATCCAATCAAAACGTGGCGTCAGCCAAAAATATCGACCCACTGGCAGCACTGACAAGTCAGTATCGATTTTTACGCAAGTTCAAATGTTAAATGGCTTTCACGCTTTCTAAACGTCTGACGACGACCTGGAAAGCCAGCAGTTTAAACTTGTAAAATAAAGTTTGTTTGATTTTCCGAAGAAATTCTTTTCCCTCGAAGTATATATATATATTGATTAAATAATATTCCTGTGGGACAAAATAATTTTTAGTAAGCATTTTCAGGTCTGATGCTCCAGCTCGTCATCAGACAGACTGATTATTTACGGAAAACAGTTAACTTTAAATCGTTTCTGACAAAAGACTCTGAGTTTGGCTAGACTGTATGCCAATGGGCGTCCGCTGTGTTCAGTTACCCGGTCAGTACTGACTACGGTGACTTCAATTTGAGCTTGAGCAATTTATATGAGTCATCTAAATCGATTAGCCCACAAATATACGTCTCAATTTAACGCATAACGGATCTGTTTTTGGACAGTTGTCAACAGTGCGGGTTTTCTCCCATGTGAACACGTGTGCCGTGTCTAACGTGTACATGATTACCTAGAATAAATGGCCTTATGTCACCGCCGCTAAGTGGGCTTATGTATACGGGTTGAATGGGAGCTATTAGTTTGGCCATTAAGACAGCTTTCAGTAAGTCAAACAGCAATGAAATGACTTTTAAAGCCTTTTCCGCACAGCAGATGTCTATTTGACTTTTTCTGTCGATTCAACTGGCGACAAAAGTACAGTAAAAGCGTAAATCAAGAGCTACGACCACCCAAGTCGCACAATCTGCTAGCTGGGTGACTTTTCTTCATGTGAAGATTGCATCTGCACCCGTCAACTAAGAGTAAAATATACGACAGATAGAGGCATTGTACAAGATTAAAAGTGCTCTGTGTACCCCGCCTCTAAAGGCCAAGGATACAATAAGTTATTGCAGCAGAAAGAAGGACGTCTACCACAAACCACGCGCCATCTGTGGTGCGGCTTATTTTGGCCAAACCGAGAAACCCTATTTCGCCCCTCTACCTATTCAGCAGTTAACGCATAGTCGCCTGGAAGAAAACCAACATCGCTGACACCTCCGCAACAAGGAAGGGCTATGGTACACTCAGATGTGGCAGGCACTAGTAGCAGACAAACCAACTTAGCTGCTACACAGACATTTCTCAAGGTCAGGTGGAAACCAAAACAGTCATTACCCATCGACCGTTTAATTGTATCGACTGTAACCAATCACGAAATATTCTGTCTGACACTATTTAAAGTTAGCTGTTTTCCAAATATTTTCAATCCGTATGATGATGGGCTGGGGCAGCGGACACGTAATTTCTCAAGACCGCGACTTATTTCTAAATGTGTATGCAGAAGGTGGCCTAACTCATGGGGTGCTATCGAAATTCAGATGGATAATCTGACATATAATTGGCGCCGTTATTTTGGTTTGGCTAATCGATTTGAGGCTTTAGAGTATTTATCGGGTGAGAAAAATGATTTCACATCTGTTTCATGAAGGAAAAAGTTGTCAGATTTAGGCTAAATTAATCGCTGCCTGATATCCTGTTTTCTGCATTATTTACTTTCACACGCCTATACGTCTTCTTTAGGCGCATTACGGTACAAAAACCTGCTATTAACATAGGGCGTTCCAAATGAATACTTTCCGTGACTGGGGAATCGGACTTTGCGTCCATAAAAACCAGGCGAGTGCAGATAAGTTAAAAAAATACAGTCATACCCATTTGTGGCTTTTTCTGCCATAAACTACACTGGTGAACTTGTTTAGCAGTAGCTAAGTTTACCGCTCGGAAGATCATTAGTTGCAGATACAGTGCGTGAGAGAGCTCATGAAATGTTAACCAAAATTATAGAATGCGTTTCTGATTGGGAGGGATTACTTAAGTGGGGTTGCTAAACGTATTATCATGCAGCAAATCCCTATAACATTTCGGACTTGCCAGGATGTCGGCATTTGAATGGACTTCTTTTTGTCCTCCTGCAGAAAACGCACTTGGTAAAAGTGACCTCTTAAGTAGCATGCAATTATCATAGTGATTATTGGTGGTCTTATTGATTCAGGTATATTTTATAGAGAACATGCACAAAAATATGCGTTCTTTTCCTAACTTGGTAGGAAATCACATTATATTCATATTTTGTGCAAAACTAAGGGGCATATCTGGGTTTAAAAAGCTTCTAATTATTGGATTTTTAAGACCGTACGATATCCATGCAAGCAGAACCGCACATGTCCGTTTACTAATGCTCCTCAAGATATTTACAACACAGTCCGAATCCATTGCAAAATTTTATGAACCCTATTTGGTATCTTCTTAAAGGTGTAGAGGAATATATGATTTTCCTTGCGTGGATAGCATGCATCCTGTAGACTAAAATTGCTCAACGCTGTTGCAATGGCAGATCAAGCTGAAAATTATTCGGGAATTGGAAAACTTCCTAAAGGCCGAAATGCACACTTTCTTCGGGTATAAAATATTAAGATACTGCGTATTCCTACCAAGTGAGCAAAAGGACGCATATTTTGTGCATGTTCTCCATAAAACACATTTGGATCCATAAGACCATCGAAAATCACTGTGGTAGTCGCATGCTACTTAAGTAGTCATTTTTGCCGATTGTGTTTTCTGCTGGAGGTCAAAAAAGAAGTGCGTTCAAAATCCGACATCCTGGCAAGTCCAAAATGGTATAGGGTTCGGCTGCATGATAATCAGTATAACAACCCCAACTAAGCAATACTTCCTAATTAAAAACACATTTCAGATTTTTGGCCAACATTTCATGAGATCGGTGAAGGTACGCCTCTGCAGATGTTCTTGAGAATCATAGCTGTATTGCCCTGACGTTTCAAAAGCAAACGCGTTTTCGCCGTCAGATGTGAGTCTGGTACCGCGCCACATTTGATGACGATCTGACTGACGGGTCTGCCTTTCGACAAGAGCCGGCGTCCGGACAGCAGCCGTCATCGCAGGTGTTTGCATTGGCCTTAGCTTTCATCCTTGGCTGGAAATCTTTTGTTGTGTACCCGCGACTGTCTGTATTTTCATCTGCTGGCAGTGACGATCACACCTTCGTTAGAGTGGGTTGTAGCACATTTGTGCGTGTGTAACACATGGACTCAGCTTTCTTTAGGTTCCTGCCTTGTTGTGGTCCGCATTTCCTTTTTTGTTTACCGCGTTGCGCCTGGAGAGCCTGGTAGACTTCGAGAAGCGCTACACAATGGTTGATGCCTATAGCAACGGGTGCTGGCTACAGCCGAGGTAGTGACTAGACAACCGGTGAATCCAGGGTCGTGTTGTCAGAAGACGTTGACAGAGGCGCACTGTCTTCCGTAGCCAACACCGCCCGTACGCACTGGAGGTGGTGGTGTGTACTCCACGCATTCGATTTACAATTTCTCTTTACATTCTACGTCATCCCTGTCCATCGACTCTACAGTTCGACCGTAGGTTTCGACAATGTCCACCACAGCAGTGTGGGAGCAGGGACGGTGACTTGTGCGTGAATTACTTTAAGTGGTGAGAAACTTGTACAGAACTTACCGCACCTACTGATGTCCATTAACTAGGGTCGTAAAAATGCTGTCAATAAAATAGCCCCTTTTTAATTTGGCAATTTTCAAAAACATAAATTATCTTCTCACTAACAAAAGGATGTTTTATAAGCAAAACTATGTCAACTTTTGAAGACTGGCCATCTCATATTACCGGCAAAGTCAAGAGAGACTGGAATGGCCATTTCTGGCTTATTAGCCGTCATCAGCCAGTCACACCCAACCCCTAAGTTGTGAACACCCGAGAATTGAACTCGCGACCCGTTAGTTAGAAGTCCACGTCTCTAACCACTGGGCCACGAGCCAATTGTCCTGTCGGTTTCGATCGGGAATATACAATGTTAGGGGGCGCCCACCGATCGTTCTTACGGAACTCACTCCTTCCGTTGTGCCTTAAGGGCTCTCTCTTGAGCCCAACCAGCAGCCGCACATCAGCGCATGATATAGGCAAAATGATACTATCGACAAAGACAAGGGAGAATGGAATGGCCATTTCCGGTTAATTAGTCGTCGTCAGCCAGTCATACCCCTCCACGAGGTGTGGAACACCCGAGGCTCGGACTCGCGAAAATGTTTCTAAGGTAAAATTATGGTTTATGACCGGTATTACTTGCTCTGGGACGCATTTGAGTTGGGCAGAGGAAATGAACATCTAAGGACTTTCTTGTATTCAAAACCGCAGTCCCTCGTATGGTCACCAGTTAAAAAGAGACACTATTTTTGACCATTTAGTAAAAACAGTAAACACAATTACCTCCCGTTTGAACGCGTTGTCAAAAAGGCATTACATTGTCCTGTTTTCATACCGACAACAAACTTCAAACATCCTGTCTACCCTCAGGCAACAGTCGCCGCGAAGTCATTCCCAGGTACAACTATGGCCAGTTATTTTCCAGTACAAGTTCTCCGCGGAGTAAGATACCCCGTCTATCAACCACGCCCTTGCCGTTTTTAATTAAAGGATTTTTAAAGACGAGGAAATGTCCATTAACTGGTGTGTTTATAAACTCTACAGCATGATACAAGTTCATCGCAAAATTTTTTTACGGCTTTACGGCATCTTTTTAATAACGCCCGGAAACTGCATGATTTCGCCTACACGAAATGAATGCCGTCTGTTCTTGGAAACTTTGACTGCAAATGTGTCGGCAGTCCGAGTTCCAAATCACTCAAGAATCGAAAAGTTTCTAAAACTGAATAATGTTTTGGCTTTTAGATTAAAATTTTCTACCAAAAGAGTACAAGAAAGAATATTTTTGCGCGTTGTTTCTATGACAAATATATTTGTTTTTATAAAGGCATAGGAAAGCAGTAAAGAAAACGCAGACTTTACACGTGGTCACGTTCTACGGACTTTGGTTTACACAGGCAGCCGATAAGATACTCGTTCGGAAGCCGCTTGGTATTCAGGACAAAAATAAAATTGCCTAAGTAATCCTATCAAATGTTGAACACATTTCAGATTATTGGTTGACATTTTGTGAGGATACATATCTACTGTGTGCAGAAAAACATTACCAACAAAGACATGGAAGGCTGTATGGGTTTACTAGCCGTCGTCAGTCATTCAAAAACCCAGGTTTTGCAACGCCTGACGCCTGATCGTGAGATCAGTTGAGTAAGGAGTCAAAGCCCTAACCACTGACCTACGGGCTAGACATCCGCTCGGTTGCGATCGGATATACGCAAAAAGAGGGACGGTCACCGTTTCGGAGACTTCCTCGTTTTCCATTATTAAAGTGAGTAGGTGACCGTTCTTGTCTGGATTTAGTCTACCTTGCCGCCTGTCTCAGACTGTAGTTTTCTCTGACGCACGATCTCTGACCCGCCTACTGGCTTCGTCCTGTCCGTAGCCGAATGCTGTCAGACTCTCCTGACCTCTGTCTTCTGCGCGGCTACCGCAGTTGCCGCAAAATCGATGTACCCATTGGCCCATCGTCTTGAGTGGATAGGCTGACTAATTGTCACAGGTGTGCGAATCCGATTGGCTGTTTGGACACGTTGCTGGGTAGATATTTCACGGTGGTCTCGTTACCTCTGGCTGGCTCGTTCCCCTTACAAACAACTGTTATAACAATGGACGATCCGTGACCCTTTTGCTTGTGCTCGCTTGGTCCCGTCTGGACTGGCTTGAGACTTCTGCGTATCGTATGCCAGACTACCTGCAGATCAATAGTTGGGATAGGTCTGTCGATTAAGGGCCGACTTTCAAACACCAGTCTGGCTGTCGTCTTATTGGCTCGGCAGATGACTCCTGCTTCCCAGTGACAAAACTGTTTCCTCCCCTGGCCATATAGCAATGAAAGTCTTTCATCGCGTTTCACTTTACATTGGGGCAAGGGTATGGTTTGCGACCGGGGTTACTCACTCCGGGAAGCATTTGTGTGTGGCAACATAGCTGAGCATCTGTGAGCTTTGCGGCATCATACATGATCCTCCGTATCGTCACCAATTAAAATGGAACATTATTTTTGGTATTTAATTATAATATTAAATGAATTTAATGTTCCTTTGTGGTCATTGTTAAAAAGGTACTGCATTGTCGTACTTTTATTCAGATGAATAATTTAGAAGATCTTAACCACTCTCATGCAACAGCCACGGTGTGGCTTTTGTATTGCTTTTTCTGTCGCTCACCCGCCGGAGCAGATTCGTACCGACTTCACCCATGAACTCACAGCATCTGGTCTTTTCTTGGTCAGTCTTTTGACGGTACTTGCGAAGTCTCGCGTGACAATCTTGGAGGAGCACTCGGATCATCCTTCTGACGTGCTGAAATACTGCTCGTCTCGCCAAATCTGTGTTAACCGGAGGCTTGTATGAAACACATTTCGGCAACACATTATTATCGTGACACATGTGCAGAAGCCGGATCTGCGAATACGTGGAGGCCTCCCGAAGGGCGAAGGCTTCCCATCGCCGGGCCGATCGGAGCGCATCGCGCCCAAATACATTGTCAATAGAAGCGAAGAGACGAGTCCCCGGAGGTAGTCTTGAAGAAGGAGACAGGATCGCCGGGACAAGAGCTTTATAAGCCTGCCGTTTCGGATTCCTACTCGAATTCATCCTGAGAGACAAAAAAGCAGAAACGGATGGTTGTTGCACAAGGGGCTGCGGTATTTATAGGATGCCGTAGCCATGCTACCGCATACCTAGGAACATTCACGGCTCCCCCCTTCATCCGTAATCAAATCTTCACCAAATCTTGGCGGACTCTTCCGTATGTCAAGAAAGTTTCGGAAGTTGTCGTCCGCCTTCTCGCACTACTTGGAGTTGGAGTGGCACACAGACCAGAGGCAACCATCAGGCATCTGGTCACCAAACCAAAAGACCCACTGCCACGGATAGAAACGTCTGGAGTCGTTTATCGGATCTAGTGCAGTTGCGGACAAAGCAACTATGTCGGAGAAACCGGAAGACAGCTCCGAACGAGAATGGCTGAACACGCGACAGCGGTGCGCAGAAATGACGCCAACTCTCAAGTTGCGGCTCATTCGACGAAATCCGGCCACACATTCAAATTCGATAAGGCCAAAATTCTCGCATGAGGTGACAACCGCGTGAGTCGGGAGCCACTGGAACCATGGTATATTGGCCTCCAGTCCATCAACAAGTGCAACGATCTTCCCACTCCATACTCCGTGTGTAAACTCCGCCTAGGCGGAGTAACAAGCCATGCGGGGAGCGCAGAGGTGAACACTTTTCCCAACACCGGGGTTGGTGCGTCAGATGGTCGAGCAATCATCACACCAACATCCAACGCACGTGATGAAATTGCAGTAATTATCGGCTCGAATGTCGGCCGGCAAGCAATGATCACACCAACTGCGACGATCCCGGATGAAGGGGGGAGCCATGAATGTTCATAGGTATGCGGTAGCATGGCTACCGCATCCTATAAATTGCGCAGCCCTTGGGCAACAACCACCTGTTTCTGCTGCTTTGTCTCTGATGATGGATTCGGGTAGGAATCCGAAACGTCAGGCTAATACAGCTCTTGTTCCGGCGATTGTGTCTCCTTCTACAATAGCTGAACATCTGCGAACTTTGCGGTGTCATGCACGGTCCTCCATATCGTCACCAATTAAAAGGGAACATTATTTTGGCTATTTAATAATAATATTAAATTAATTTAATGTCCCTTTGCGGTCATTGTTAAAAAGGTACTGCATTGTCGGGCTTTTATTCAGATGTCTAATTTAGAAGATCTTAACCACTCTCACGCAACAGCCACCGCGTGGCCTTTGTACTTCTTTCTCTGTCGCCATTTATTTTATTTTGGCATAATTTCTCCCCGGAGTAATTAACCCCAGCTGAAAGCCATATCCTTGTCCAAGTTGGTGCTTGCGCAATCTAATGCAAAGGCTCTCACGTTTAACAGATTTTGCCGTAAATGACTGCTGATTTTCCTTGTGATGATAATGAGTTTTTGAGTCCTGCTATGCGCTGTCTGCCAGTAAGTTCCAGTTTATAATCTATCTCGATCGCAAGTCTTTAGAATTATTCTTGCCACCTGTGAATCCTTCCTCGAACTCAATACCTACTCTAACGTGCAGTGTGTTGACCAAGGCTATAGCGTTAAGCAGACGCCAGAGGTTGTAAGTTCAATCGGCAGTTCGGCCGTCGTTGTGACGATGTCCACCGTGTGCTCCACAGACACGGTGAGAACAGGCACGATGAATTTTACATGAACTAGTTTAAAGTGAGTGTAGATTTTCACAGCATCTTACTCGCTCTCTCATACTTCCTGCCTGGTCTCGGTGTCAAGTCAGAGTTAAGAAGACCGGAAGTGGGGGCGCAGACCAAAGCACACTCCACAAAAGCCAAAGCAACCATATGTTAAGCAAAGAATGCCATCTTTGCAAATAAATAGGAAAGGCCACTAATTATTTGGTCAGTTTCATTTTGAAATACATCGCTCCTGTAAATCATAATTTAGTAAGAACAGTTAGCTAAGGAAATTTCCAATAAACCGGATACGGCGTTTAAGGGCCGCAATAATGCAAACAAGAGCAAACGACCAAGCATTATTTCAGTTTACGGGATAGTTATCAGTTCTGTGAAGGAACGAAAACGCATTGCCTATGCGCGATACCTCGAAGTAGATTTGGATGTGCCGATGAATGCAAAAACACGGATAGAAACCAAAGACAGCTGACGGCCAGGTCAGTTGCACCCTTGCCTAAATTACGTCTACAATTAGAATGAAATATTTTGTGCTGTTCCGTCATACCATACATACGGGATAATAGCCGGACGGTAGTAGGCCAAATCGCGCTGTACTGTGTTCAGGGCTTGTCAAGACTATTTATCTTCTAATAGGAGAAATAACCGTCGGCCTTACAGATTAGTCAAGTCTGAACAATTGCTGCTCAGACAGTTTTGGGGTCGTAAAATCGCATTTTTACATTGTAGATGCCGTGGCGGTGAACGGGTTTTTCTCGCTGGAAGTTTCGGTCAAAATCTGGTTGGCCGTCGCCACAAATGAGGATATAACGGGTTTTACAGGACTTTGTTGACGACTGCAAAATATGAGTGTAAAAACGTTTTTAACACTCATACATATTAAGTAATCATTCTAAATTTTAAAAGCATTTTTCAAAACCGAGTTTCGGTGGCAGAACAACCTGCGGTTTTACACGACTGGGTTACGATGGCTAGTAGGTCGAAGTGGACATTCCAGTCCCCTTGTTTTTGTCGGTAATTTTGTTTTGACCATATTTATGCATCAGTGAATCTCCTGTGCACAAACAATCTGCCGACCCTGTTTGAGGGTAAACATGACAAGGAAGTTCTTGTCCCTGAAGGAATAGGAAACACTGAATACAAAACTCACCGATTCTGCGATGGCGATTTCTGTGAGCTGTGAAGTCCGGCAATTCTGGATTTCCCATAAGCCACTTTAACCTCATACGCAACATCTCGACAATTGGTCTGCAGATATGATATTACCCACTGGTCTATTTCCTCATCGAAACTCCTGGGTGAATTGTGAAATAGACTAAAAATATGTTGATCGCAACGCATCAAGAAATAGTGTCAGAAGGGGTGGTGGTATCGTTCGACGCGTTATTCTTATTCACTGATCCCTGATGCCAGAAATGCTATTGACCGTCTTCAGAAAACGCACCAGTCCCCACCAGCTATAAGGTCGAAGTGCTCATTCCAGTCCCCTCGTTTTTGTCGGTAAGTTTGTTTTGACCATATTTATGCATGAGTGAATCTCCTATGCACAAACAATCTGCCGACCCTGTTTGAGAGTAAACATGACAAGGAAGTTCTTGTCCCCAAAGGAATAAGAAACACTGAATACAAAACTCGCCGATTCTGCGATGGCGATTTCTGTGAGCTGTGAAGTCTGGCAAGCCAGGATTACCCATAAGCACCTTACGCAACATCTCGACAATTGGACTGTCGATATGATATTACCCGCTGGTCTATTTCCTCATCGAAACTCCTGGGTGGATAGTGAAATAGACTGAACATATTTTGACCGCAACGCATCTAGAAATAGTGTCAGAAGGGGTGGTGGTATCGTTCGACGCGTTATTCTTATTCACTGATCCCTGATGCCAGAAATACTACTGACCGTCTTCAGGAAACGCACCAGTCCCAGTCACTTAACTTATGGAATTATGTCTGAAAATCTTTATTTACTTTTAATGACCGGGTTTTGGGGGCAGGTATCATCCGCGGACGCCATCTATTGTAGTCAAACTGACAAACCTGTTGGCTGAAACAAGAACATTATTGGCATGGGGTTTCGGATTCTCGCTCGAACCCATGACCAGAGACAGTGACAGAAGCGGGTGATTTGTGCACAGGATGTTACAGTACTTATAGGATGCAATCGCTACGCAACGACATACCCCTGTTAATTAACTGCTCTCTCCTTAATCCGCTGGTGTGTTAATTGCTTGATAGCCAGCATGCAAATTGTCAATTACTGAATTATCATCACTCACTTTGAATGATTGCGTGATAGTTGCTCGACCATCTGTCTCACCGGCCTGCGCGCTCCCTGAGTGGTTAATAACTTCGACTAGACTATGACTCAGCACCGACTATAGGGTGGGAATATCCATGCAATTGTTTGTAGTCTGGGGATCCGTGAACCTTGACTGGGGCAACTAACAAACCTGTCTTAACCGGTTTGCGTGAACATCACTTAGCGGTAAAAAGGCGAGATCGTCTATCCATGGTGGCCATGAATACGCTAAAGTTACGGCTCAACTGTTAAGGCATTTTGACCAATAAAGGTACTTATAAGCATAATGTGTGTGAAGAAGGACATTTTCATGGGTAGACAGACAAAAAGTAAAGTGTGCTGCATTACAAACCCACAATTAGTTTTCTTAGTGTTGTCTTCATGTTTTATGAGTCAGGTCACTTTCTATATATGTTTACGTCTTTGTCTATCGTGTTAGCGCTGCATGCATAAATTGTGACCAAGAAGCACTCACCGATCAGGTAGGAAGATGTGCCTGTCCTATCTCCCTTTTATTTATCAGCACTCCATTATCGATATCGGTATATGCGTATATAAAAGGACAGAATGGCATTACCGACAAGGACAGAGGAGGACCGAAAATTGTCGTTTCTGGCTTATATGCCGTCGGTAGACCGTCATACTCAACTTCAATATTTTTAAGGCTCAAATTAACGACCTGTTTGCTAGACGTTCAACGTCCGAACATGTGAGCCACGTACTCGTCGTCCTATCGGTTGCTTTAGGTGGACGCACACCGATTGCATTTCGGAATACACTCTGCCTAATCTGTACTTTAGATAATGCTATTATGTTATACGGCTAACGGCGTGACTCGAGATGGAGCTTCCTAAATAAATTGTTACATTGACTAACGAATATGTTGATATTTATTTTGCATTGCCATTCGACTGCAGATCTACATCATTTTTGTTCATGCGTGTGTACTTTGTTAGTGTATTTCAGTCAATTAAGTTACATAATGTGGGATAAGCACTATCAAAAGAAGAGTGGGCGTTCACCGGGAGGGGTTTATTTGAGATCCGACGTTTCGGGTAGTTTACTCGTCTACCCATCTTCAGGGACTGGGAGGTCCTGTGCACAGCACTCCTTATTATGGCGCCCTCTGTCCAATGCGTGATCCGCCAATGCCGCCTGTGTGGCTGCATCCAACCCGCATGTCACCGTGACCTGAATCGCCCCCGTCGGCCGCGGTGATGACTGACGGCCCCGATTGTCCTGCGCCGTGACTGCCCCCCGCTAAGAAGGTTCGTAAAGTCAGATAAGGGGGAGGCAAATTGATGTGGCGGTTGACAGAGCGGTCGGTGGACATCCAGGCCTCTTGCACTTGCCTTGCTGTGTGATTGCTGCCCCGGCCCACAATCTCAACGGCGTCAAAGTTGAAGATATGTCCCATTTGCGCGGCATGGGTTGCTACCTCCGACTTTGGGTCCAACCTTCGCACGGCCAACTTATGCTCGTGCATTTGTGTTTGCAGCCATCGGCCGGTTTCCCCAACGTAGTTGCAACTTCCGCAGCTGCACTGAAGTCGGTAGACAATGGCCGACATCTCCTGCTTAGGGATCGGATCTTTCGGCCGCCTCACTTGCCGGCGGATTGTTGAGTCAGGCCTGTGGGCAACACCTATTCCGAGTGGCGCGAGTGATCGAGCCACGACTTCGGAGACCCCTTTAATGTACGGAATGCTCCGCCACGAGTTTGGCTGACTGTGCACCTCGTTCCGTTTCTTTGGCTGCCTCCGGCTTCGTTCAATGAATGCCCGCGGATAGCCATTGGCTCTGAAAAGTTCTCGGAGGAGCTTTATCTCATTCAGTTTGGCGGCTGGCGTGCTGCAATGAGTTTACACTATATTCTTATATTATTACTTTGCATAAGTGCGGTTGAAAGTCTAATCTTATCTGAGTTCTGTTCTCTAATGAGCCAATCACACAGATAGTCTTCTGCGTATTCTAAGGCCTATCGTACACGAACTGACAGCATTTTTAGCACTGAACGGCGTAGTCAACTAGGTAAAGTTAGTCATATCGTTCTAAAAATATTAAACTATATTTTGAACATCTGCTGCTGATCGAAACCATTCAGGCTAATAACATGTCACTTTTGTGGTGAACGAAACTTTGGCATGCAGAATAACCAGGAGAGCGAAAGTTAACCATACGTAATTAGAAGCACTTGCATCAATCACCTCAATGGGGCAATTTAACTGTGTAAGATTTAATGCCAATCTTCCAGCGCGCACTGCTAACTGCTGTCGGAATTACGGTGACGGCTGCACTTCAAGCGGCTAAGCGGCACTTTGAACTTAGGGACTACAAACAATTGCATCCGCGGTATAATTTATCGATGCCCAAAAAATACTCTGCTGGTCTGAGATGAAACAATATCCTTCTTCTTTTAAGAAATTTGAATTTTCAAATTAACTTAGGTTATTGATTGATAAGCTTCATGCATTCAACACACAGGTGATGTTTTAACGAACAGCGTATAATGTACAGTGCAAAACTGAGACACCACCTAAGGAATATAGGTGGACGACTTACGCAAGCTGGTGGAGAAACGAAGCACGCCTTGTTGATTTCTGAAATGTCTCTTTACTCACGACCAGCGAGACGATGTTCTCTAACGTAGGTATTAAGCAGCACCTGATCGGACACTCAGATTAGGCTGATCCAACTGTTCCCACCTCACTGATCGAAAAATTTGTGCTTTGTTATTTTTCAAGGCACCACACAACTTCTTAACACGCGGATGTATACGCATGACCCCCTAGATGAGGTGGAAGAATTAAGACTAGGCAATTGGTGTAAGCATCCGCCCTCGGTGCCACAAAGTTAGACAGCTAAGCTTGATGGAAAATAACCAAAGAGGTCGTAGGTGCTAACCGATCTGAACTCAGCCTTCCCCTAGCTTCTTAACAGGCACAGCACAGCTTCAATTAGAGAGGCGAAGCCGGCCTATCCAGTTCGTGCACTGTCGTTCCCGACTGTAGTAGCCATTTCTGGCTTCTTAGCCGTCGTCGGCCAGCCATACCCAACTCCGAAAAGTGGAACACCCGAGACTCGAGCTGGCGACCTGTTAGTTAGAAGTCCACACCTCTTTATCATGTGCCGATCGGTGAGCGCCCCCTACAATTGTACTCCCTCCTTTACAATAAGTTCATGACCAGAATTTTATTTCACAACAAAATTGGAAGGAGCGGTAGGGATTCCAACTGGCTTTTCCTGAGTTTGCAACTAAGCCCGCCACCACACCCCGAATGCTGACATTTTTTCTGATTGTGCAAACCCGACAACGCCTGCGGGATCCCGATATAGCCCTTGTGTCGATTCCCTGCATCTACCAGGTGGTCGGTTTCAGGAGTCTTTCTTTCAGGAAATGCGTTCAAATACGAGTGCTGGTAGGCAGGTTTACGCATTACGCATTCAGCAATAGATCTCTGAGCGGACATCGATGTGTTCTGTATCGTTTCACACAAAATTTCATCCCACGTGACCTTACACAGACTATCCCGTACACTTCAGAAGACCATTTGGCGAGCATGCAAACGCGTTCGATATATTTTTACCGAGCCGGTAAAGTTATATGCGAACGACGCACAAACTGAAACCTGTGGACGATCGGAGGAATCGATTACTCATTGTCATTTCGGCTAGATCGCAGTTAGTAGCCCGGAATGGGAAGCGGACGGCGACCTTAACACTAATCCCAACCTTACCCCTAACCCTAAACTCAACCGTTACCGATAACCCTAACGGCAAGCCTAACCCTAGCCGAAATCGTAAACGTAACCGTAGCCCTTAGACGTAGCCGTAACTGAGAAGCCTAACCGTAATACTGGAACGTATTTGTACGCTCAAACCCTGAGCGTAACCCGAAAACCAAAGCCTAAAGGCAAAACCCTAACCGGCACCCTAATCCTAACCTCAAACGTAAAGCGGAAGCCAAATGTGTTTGATGTGATTATGGAGGCCCACAAAATAACCCCAGTAAGCAAACCCCCCAGCCACCTCTAATGCGGGTCCGGGCTACCAACTGTGATCTAGCCGTCCTTTCATACAAACGGAATGTTTAAATAGGGGAGGGGAGGCAGTGCGTGACAGCGAGGCTTAGATAGAGGGGACGGGAGCACGGAGACATACATGCACTTAATCAAGCTTTGGTCACGGTAGACTCGGAGCGGGCAAGAAGTTCTTCTACGCGCACAGGACCGGCCTCTGTGGACTGATCACAGTCGCTTCTGCTGATGCTAATATGTGCTGACCCAATTTCATAGGATACTTAACTGGGACCTTGTAAGCCAACCTCATTTAAATTTATTTAATTCATTTCCATTAGTAACCCATCCTAGTATTCCAACTGCTGTGTCCGTAATACCGACTAAATTATTGAAATCCTTCGATTCAAATGCTAATTGTTTGCTGCTGGCTTATTTCTTATGAAAGCCGTTTAGGTAACGATGTCGTGTTAAAAGGTGTACACTAATGTAGACCTCGTATACATTGTAAAATTTTCCGAACTCAATACCTACTCTAACGTGCAGTGTGTTGACCTAGGTTATAGCGTTAAGCAGAAACCAGAGGTTGTAAGTTCAATCGACAGTTCGGCCGTCGTTGCGACGATGTCCACCGTGTGCTCCACAGACACGGTGAGAACAGACACGATGAATTTTACATGAACTAGTTTAAAGTGGGTGTAGACTTTCACAGCATCTTACTCGCTCTCTCCTACTTCCTGCCTGGTCTCGGTGTCAAGTCAGAGTTAAGAAGACCGGAAGTGGGGGGCGCAGACCAAAGCACACTCCACAAAAGCCAAAGCAACCAGATGTTAAGCAAAGAATGCCATCTTTGCAAATAAATAGGAGAGGCCACTAATTATTTGGTCAGTTTCATTTTGAAATACACCGCTCCTGTAAATCATAATTTAGTAAGAACAGTTAGCTAAGGAAATTTCCAATAAACCGGATACGGCGTTTAAGGGCCGCAATAATGCAAACAAGAGCAAACGACCAAGCATTATTTCAGTTTACGGGATAGTTATCAGTTCTGTTATCAGTTCTGAACGAAAACGCATTGCCTATGCGCGATACCTCGAAGTAGATTTTCATGTGCCGATGAATGCAAAAACACGGATAGAAACCAAAGACAGCTGACGGCCAGGTCAGTTGCACCCTTGCCTAAATCACGTCTACAATTAGAATGAAATATTTTGTGCTGTTCCGTCATACAATACATACAGATTAATAGCCAGACGGTAGTAGGCCAAAGCGCACTGTACTGTGTTCAGGGCTGGTCAAGAACTTTTGTCTTTTAATAGGAGAAATAACCGTCAAAATATCGGCCTTGCAGATTAGTCAAGTCTGTACAGCTGCTGCTCAGACAGTTTTGGGGTCGTAAAATCGCATTATCACATTGTAGATGTCGTGGCGGTGAACGGGTTTTTCTCGCTGGAAGTTCCGACCAAAATCTGGTTGGCCGTCGCCACAAATGAGGATATAAGGGGTTTTACAGGACTTCGTTGGCGACTGCAAAATATGAGTGTAAAAACGTTTTTAACAGTAATGCAAAGTAAGTAATCATTGTAAATTGTAAAAGCATTTTTTAAACGTTGTAGGATCGAAGCTCAGTTTTACATCCGTCGAGAACGACCAGATTCATAAAAATCCCTGAACAACAGCCTCATTTTGCAATAGTAAATAAAGGCCGTCGAAATAAGGAAGTACCAGTAGAGAAGGATTATGTAGAAGCGTGGGGTAAGAAAATGTCGCCTGCTTTACTGACAGACGATGCATGCCATCTAACAATATTTCGAGCTCATTTTTATTAACCGACTGCTGTCTGTGCCAAAGTTTTTTTAGAAAATGAGCATTTCTCTTACTAAAGAATAACGTACGAAGGGCTGCAGAACAATGGGTCAATGTAGACATTTCGACGGCAAGGACTCTTCGGGGCAGTACAGGTCAGTGGATGTTATCCTGCTGATAAAGGACCCACTAAAAGGTCTACCGAACAACACCTGCTTTTAAGAATAATGCAGGCATATAACCAATCGTTACTCACTTATTTAACAAGAAAATTACAGATGTGCTAACTCATGAAATGTCAACACGAAATTTCGAAATGCGTTCTCGTTTCGAAAAGATAAATTACGTAGTGTTGCAAAACTAATCATGATGCAGCATAATTCTATAATGATCCAGTTACCTAAAGATATCGGCTTTCAAAAGAAGTTATTTTCCGTTGCATGCAAGATCTATACTCTGCAAAAAATGACTACTTATGTAGCATGCAATTTTCTCATTGATTTTAGATGCCCTTGAAAATTCAATTATATTTTATGGAAAACATGCATAAAAATATTCATTTTTACTTATTCGGTAGAACATTACGTCTTCTTCCAAACTCATACTCAAAAGAAGAGTATAATTCGGTTTTAAAAAACTTTTCTTATCCCCGAATACTTTTGAACCCAACCTGCTGTTACACGTGCATTCAGGGTTTCAAAACTACAAGCTGTATATTTTCCGTATACGGAAAACCATGCATTTCTCTACGGTGTTAAGAGAAGACCATATGAGGTTTATAAAATTAAGCAGTGGATATGAGCAATATTGTTAACTGTACAAGCCACATTCGTAAATGTAGATACATGACGTTTCATGAACGGCCATGTAACGGTATTAAAAAATCTCACAATTAGAAACTTTTTTAAACTGAATTATACTCTTCTTTTGAGTATGAAATTGGAAGAAGACGTGCTTTTCTACCGAATAAATAAAAGAATAAATAATTTTTCGCATGTTTTCCATGAAATACAATTGAATTTTCAAGGGCATCGGAAATCAATGAGAAAATTGAATGCCACATATGTAGTCATCTTTTGCAGAGTATAGGTCTTGCATGCAGAAGAAAATAAGTTCCTTCGAAAACCAACACACTGAGGTAACTGGATCATTATATAATTATGCTGCATCATGATTAGTTTTACAACACTACTTATTTATCTTTTCGAAACGAGAACGCATTTCGAAATTTTGGTTGACATTTCATGAGTTAGCACATCTACTCACGAATGCCCTCACCCGCTGTAATGTCCCAATGTTTAACTAACAATGAGATTTCAAACATGGCCAATCGGAGCTCGTAAGGCCCCGTTGAAATACTTACTATCCGGTTTGGCCCATATTTTGTAGTCTTAATTCTGTAAAAGTGGCAACGGCGACTTTGCCAAATCACATTGTCTGCGAATTCGTATTTACAGATGAATCCAAGTGAAGTAGAAGAAGACAATCAACAATCGATTTTAAAATAATATGATGTCCCGCCCTTCTATTGGGAAATACCTACTAGTGAAGGGCCACGTTGACAATCCGGAGATAGTTCACTCAATTTTTGTTTCCCCAAAAAGATGAAAGACCTTGTCTTGGTCTGAAATACTCCAACTAAGACTTGAAAACCCGACCCATACGAAGAACCAGATTAAGCGATATACTTGCTTTGTCCGCAGTAGTCTCATCCAGTTATATGCTTTTATACACCTTCAGGACTCTTTCTATGGTAGTTGAAAATGCCCTTTTTAATATAAATACTGGATGTTTTAGAGAATGACTGTCTATCGTTTTACATATTTTTTGAAAAAGGTCTACCAGACTTGTCGGCGTTACTTGTTGATGAGCAGTTAAGAACGTTTTCAATGCCAAAATCTCTGCTATCTACAATTTTAATTAGATAAATACGGAATCTTTAAGTGCCGACTGCCGTCAATGTTGTCTCACCTACACAGGAGAGGGTTGTATGAAAGTTGCCTGACATCCTTGCCTCACCATTCGCCTCTTATTACAGTAGCTGGGCTAACTCATGAAATGCCAGCCGAAATTCAGTAATGGTTTTCGTCTCAAAAAGATTAATTAAGTAGGGTTGTAAAGTTAAACATCGTGCGGCATAATTCAGCAACAATTCAGTTATCTTAGGATGTCGGCTTTTGAATGAACTTTTTCGGCTGGGTGTAGAAACTATTCTATGCACAAAATTACTACTTAAGTGGCATGCACTTTTTCCATTGATTCCCAATGCCTTTAAAATTTCAATTATATTCAATAAAAAAAACGTGCATAAAATATTCATTCATTTGCCGATTCGGCAGACACTTACGACTTTTTCTGATTAAATACTCGAAGGAAGAGCATAAACTGGTTTCAAAAAGCTTTTCCAATTCCCATTTAATTTGGAGGCCGCTCTAACGTTACATTTGGCTTAAATGTTCCCAAACTACAAGCCGTATATGTTCATTGTACGGAAAACCATGCGTTTCTCTTAGGAAGTAAAAGGAGACTATATGGAGTTCATAAATTTTAGCTGTGGATTTGAGCCATTTTGTCAAATTTATAAGCAAAACTGCTAGATGCAGAGACGCGATGTTTTATAAACGGCCATTTAAAAGTCCCAAAATTAGAGACCTTTTCAAAACCGAATTATTTCCCTCTTTCGAGCATAAAATTGGATGAAAACGTAATTTTCTACCGAATGAGCAAAAGAATGAATATTCTTGTATGTGTTTACCAAGAAATATAACTAGAATTTTAGGAGAATCGAAAATCAATGAGAAACGTGCATGTTATTTAAGTAATTATCTTTTACAGAGTATTTGCATGCAGCTGTGAGAAAGTTCGTTCGAAAGCCAGCATCCCGGGGTAACCGATTCGTTATAGAATTATACTCCAGACTGATTAGTTTTACAATCCTTGTTAATTAATCTTTTCGAAATGAAGATGTATTTCTGATTTTTGGTTGACATTTCATGTGTTAAACGACCTACTGTACGTGATCTATTACCATTAGGTACAAATGAGGACGAATTTTTAATCGGTGGTCACATTTTTATACTTTTTAGAACTGTTCATCCTCAGAAGATGTTTTTAAGAAATTTTTAGCCTCAAAGGCACGCGACATGCTCCATGCTGACGCAAGACCTTCTGTTTTAGTAGGCAGGATTGGGATGCTAACATGTCTTATAAGCTGCTGTTACATAAAGGCTGAATTTTATAGCTCTTTTAGCAAATGGCTATATATGTAAACACAGCAGAAGCGCAATTTATCAAGTAGATAACCTAACAATATATCTCCTACTTATCATAAACTAGTGCAGGTTTTTACAAAGAACATTCCTGACAAGGAATGATGACTCACAACTAAATGAAATCTAACAAATGTATTTGAATATTTCTTTGTTGGTTGGAAATAAAATGATTCTTCAATGCATGACGGATGTTTAGAGTCCGACGCTCTTTTAACTTCATAGGCGGGTTCAACGTTTGTCCGTAAGAACAGTTTAGTTAATAAGCCAAACGTTCAGACAATTTGGGATAAATCTGATGTAAAAAGTAATATTTCGGCTAGTTAGTTAGCTGACGTCAATTTCTTCCTCCAATATACCGTTACGATGAGTTGATGTTATTTTAGTGTCTACAAATGACCAAAGTTAAGACAGCTTCACGTGATTTCGTGGATAGATATATTGCAGACATAATGGTATTCATGTGATCACACGTCAAGTAACCTGAAAGTAACTAAATATTGGACTTTGGTATAAACGTTCTACAGTAATTTACTCAATTGAATTTATCGCCGCCAAAAATAAATATGTCGTTTTTTGGCATAGAAACATTTATTCGGTTGTATGGTGTTGCTGAAATGTAAGTAAATGCCTTCTACTTTTCAACGTTTTTAATAAGTTGTCCAAAGGAGTGATTTTTACAATTTGTCTTCACCGCAAGTATATCAAACAAGACTATTCTTGCCAGCCATCGCATGGTCAAGGCGTTTGCGGGCGTTGTTTATGTGTGGAAGACGAGTCGTGTTCTATTTTTCATTATAAAAACGCAAAAGCTAATCGGTACATTCAGAGCAAAATCATGACATAAATATTTAACCTAATCAAATTACAAATGGTTTTTATATTTTATCTTTGAGAAAAATTGAACTGCTGAATTTTATCACTGCAGTGCGGTGACGCCCTTTGCTCTTGTCAAGCGAAAGGCCGGGAAAAATTGGAAACATTTCATCCAATTATGTAGTTCCATTAAATAATATTTTTTTGTCGCCGACGAAAAACCTTAGTTTTACTTCATATCTTAAGCGATTTCGATATTTTGCGCTTGTTTTTGTAATATAATTACAAACGTCAAGATAATTGTCGGCCAATTGATGATGCAGCCGTTCCATTTCAAAGTTATTTATTGGCAAAACATAGGCCGCCTAAAGGGAGATTTATACTATTTAAGTAGGAAAAAAATCAACTTTCAGGTTCGATAGTGTCATTTAGACAATGTGCCCCTTTTTAATGCATTCTCTTTGCTTGCATAAAGTGCATTAATTGAGAAACTTCATTAGCGGCAGCGACGAAAAAAGTAGGTTACCTGATTATCTGATGACACCAGGTTGTACAAAATGTTGAAAATTCTTCCTAACTATAATTTTATGGAAAAATGTTATGCGTTGGAAGATGGGCATCCCAATAAATGTAAGCTGAAGAAAATTCGTATTTTCGGAATAGCAACAATCTTTATTTTGGTCATTCTCGATGATTTTTCTCCAGGCTGTTGTCAGACCGCGAAAAACACTTAAAATTTAAACGTGCCTAGCAAAAATTTATATTCCGTCTCTTTTTCGCCAGTAAGCCTTGGCTGTGTGACCAACATTTTATCAAAATTAGATGCTCAATAATGCATGTGTAATAAGTGCATGACCATAAGCAATATATTTATTTGGAGAAAACTCGTTTTCCACTATGTGTTAAAATAGGAATACATAGAAAATACGTCATAAGTGTTTTAAAATTTGGTTGACGAAAAAACGCGCACGATTAGTTTCTGCTCATATAAATGACGGGGGATCTTTTAACAGTCATTTACTCAAATTTATACGTCATTTAAACAAATGTTTGAGAAAGAAAAAGTGGAGAGTCAATAGAAACGGGATGTCAGATCACGGCGTCGACCCGTTTGCAGTTATGACGAAGCAATATCGAATTTTCCGCGCACACTGATCATCAAGTTTAGAAAGCCAACAGTCAATAAAACGGGATGTCACATCACACCATTGGCCCGTTAGCAGTATTTACAAAGTTTTATTTTACCGGATATTCCTACTCACTGGTTATTGCGTTTTGTATCATCAAGGCAAATAAGGGCAAACATTGATGAGGTCCATACTTGCACGTCATTTTACAACTTAATTTAGTTAAAAATTCTTTGCTACTGAAAGGTTATGCACTTGAATTAGCTAATAACGACAAACTTACCGAAAATCAGTTAACATAAATAAATGAGCGGCGGGGTTTCACACACGCCAAGAAAATGCAAACTGACGCTTCAGTGCCTCAACCGACTAAGTACTTAACCTTGCTAACTTTCGGGTTTATTTCGAACCCAGGAGTCATTCTATAATATAACTACTGTCAGTTCGCCGTGCACATTATAGGCATGCATGTCTCACGCACTTTGCAAAAGTTGGTCCACATACAACTGTTTTGTACGAACGCGGTTGAATTAGGAGTGTAGACGGGAAGGCGATAGAGATATTGGGTAATTTTCTACAGAAGTGTCTCTTATTTGCATTCAGCCAATCATGGCCTGACCAGCCCAGATGTGTAACCCATCGGTTGCAGGAAAATAATTAGGTGCTGTCGAAATATTTAATGTAAGATTGCACACTAATTCCTACAGAAATGGAAAAGCCTTACGCATTTATAAATAAGTTTATTTAGGGGATGGGGCTGCTGCATTTGAGCTTTTTAGTCATATTTTAAAACAGCAAAGGAATTAGCTAGTACAAGGCCAAATCAGAAAACTTAAAAGTTATCGGTTTGTGTGAGACAGGCGAAAAATGCCGACACTGGCTAAATCGGAATTATATGTAAATTATTTTCTCAGAAAATGAGCGTCTATCTACATTTAATAAATCCAACAGTTTCGGAACTATCCACCGGGTCACGGAGTCGGTTCAATATTCGAATAATCTTCGGACGATTGTATGGGCAAGCTTCCCCTGTAGGTTAAAGGGATGGCCACACAGACGATCTGTCCCAGCCAATTAGAAGTATTCGTCCAAGTCTAGGGCAAAAGGGGCGGTAAATGCCAGTTCTAGTATGAGCCTCGCCCATGTATGTAATGTATAATAGTTTGGGACAAACATTCTGTGACATTTGCGAAAAAAACTACATTTTTATGCGGTACATGTATTAAACAAATCCACAACTAGTTTTTGGCAACAGTTAGTGTACCGTTCGTTCAGTTTTTATTCGAAGAATTCTTTGCATCCTTCTTCGGCTTCTTCAAATACCTCGAGTCAACAATCTCGCAAAAAGTGCCGCATTGATCACGGGGAAGCCATAGTCAGATTTCGATGAGCAAGCCCGGGGTGCTTCTCTTTTAACTTTTCGTAAAACTGCCTTGTTGCTAGAAGTAGAGATTAGAGTCGACGGCAGTGCCATCTGAAACAAATTAAGAGTGAGACTTACCTTCGAAATTCTATTTAACACATATGGCTTATTTTTTGCTGAATTAATCTTGGCGAGGAAGTGATGGAGCAGCCTGGCCTGCTGGAACCTATTTTCTGTCGGTTGTGCTTGACCTGCTAAACCCCTTTGTCAGCAGATGTCACAATGCGCTTCCAGAATTGATTGTGAAGAAGGTTTTTTAAAACAACTGGCGATAAATGGCAATGCGTCGACTGGCCTGTGCTTCGACCAGGTCATGTGGATATTGATGGAGCTTCTTACGTACGAGGTCCAGTTATGCAAGTGTACCATCTTGTGATCGACATAAAGCACTGCTCCCAACTAACGACTGCTCAGTGAGACACTGCGTAAATATTGACAAAACTTTCAAAAATAATGTCCATCGCGAGTTCTGAAGACTTTTCGCCTAAACCTAGTAGCAGTATTAGAATTAGTAGTAGTAGTAGTAGTACGTACGTACGTACGTACACTAGGTGGGCTAACTCATGAAATGTCAGTCGAAATTTCAAAATTCGTTCCCTCTTCGAAAAAATTAATCAAGTAGGGTTGTAAAATTAATAAACCAGCAGCACAATTCTTTGATAATGCAGTTACCTCGGGGTGCCGGCCTTCAAATTAGCTTCCTTTCGAATGCGTGCAAAAACGACACTATGCAAAAAATGACTACTTAATTAGCATGCAATTTCCTCATTGGCTTTCGATTTCCTTAAAGGTCAATTATATTACATGGAAAACATGCGTAAAAATGATCATTCTTTCACTGTTTCGATAGAAAATTACACCGTCTTCCAATTTTATACTCAGAGGAAGGGCATGATTCGGTTTTCAAAAACTATTCCAATTCCCGCATTAAGTTGAACCCGACATATCGTTATACTTGCATCCAGGGTTTCGAAACTACAAGCCGCATTTTTGCGTATGGAAAACCATGCATTCCTCGGCGGTATTTAGAGAGGACCGTGTGAAGTTTATAAAATTTGGCAGTGGATTTGAGTCATGTTGTTTACTTTACAAGCTGGCATTACATAAGTTAGCCAACCTACTGTAGTTTAATGACACCATGACAATTAGATTGTAAGCAAGGTTTTTTAATGGAAATGAATATAATGCGGGACCTCGCATTCCTTAAAGGGTGTCGCTCATTCTGGCATGCCGCTATCGCTTAGGCTGTCTCTCTGTGTGTGGGCCTAGTTGCGGGGTGACCGACTGTTGCCATAGGAACAAATGTCATTTACTATCACCGCATCGAGCTGGGCGGCGGCTGCGGGATGCCAACGGCCATTTACCTAGTCTGCAACGTCGGTATCTGTTGTTCTGGTTCCTCGTATCTCTCACCTGCGGCTGTACGCGATTGCTATACTGGCGACAGTTCTCTCCCTGTGTGGTTGGCAACCTCAAACCATCGGCGTTTGTGCGTGACCTTTGTTAACGCCCGACCACCACTGTAGATCGGCGTCTTCCGCACTCCCGGGACGACAATTAGACGTACTTCGTAAGGCTTAATGTCCCCTGTGACTAGGTGGAACGACCAACATTATCTATCGTGTTTAGTGCAGTTCCCGTGCCGCGATCTACAATGGTGAGACCTATAAGGGTAACAATTCTGGTTTTTTATAAGCGGGAAGTTGATGGCTAGCAGTATTCAAGCGCTGGACATCCCTTCGGTTTCTGGGATGTCGGAATCGTCAAACGAGTGCACCATCACATAGCTAAAGAGCGCCCGAAACCTGGCTTACCGGAACAACTATCATCCTTTGTCGTGTGACTCTTCCCGAGCTTATTAAGCCTTACGTGCGCAAACAAACCAGAAGTCCCGCAAGCGGGAACTCAGACGGGCCTTGGGCGCGAACATATCTAGACAGCACTAGAGCACAGGCGATTATGAACGTATGCAGGCCACGCGGGGGAGTTTCGCCGAGCCCCTGTTTGGGCTCCGCAGTCACAACAAATGCCAGGCGATCAAGTGGAATTGTGGATTGATTTTGCTTTGGTACAGAATGGAGTACGTCCACTGGTCATATTTGTTTTTGTCTTGAGAGAGAGAGGGGGACAGAGAGGGGAAATTGGTTTATTAGTAAATCATAAATTCAAATATCAGTCGTCAGGCTAGGAGGACGAAAAACCACCTACCAAGGCAGAGAACGTCTGGATCTGGTGCAGTTGCACGCAAAGCAACTACGTCGGAGAAACTAGGAGACTACTCTGGACGCGGACGGCCGAGCATGCAGCAGCAGTGAGGCCAGGTGACGTTACCTTTTAGATGGCGCCTCAGTCGACGGGACGTGGCCATATTTCCAAGCTTCAAAAGGCCGAAATCCTCCAAAGGGTTGACAACCGCGTGAGCCTCAATCCGCTCCAGTCATGGTTTTCAGACCCGCAGTCTGTCAACAAGCGCAGTGATCTCCTTTTACCATATTCTGTGTTGAGACTTTCCCTAAGCAGGGGAATCGGTCACGTGGGGCGGGCGTGGATGAGCAACCATTCTGATGATAATGGACCAAAATTCCGAATAATCTTTACGCCAACATTGAAAGCATGTGAGGATATCGCGACCACAAACGACTCAGACGCGGACTGGCGAGCCATCGATGTACGCCCCATCAGAGGTGATCACAAGATTTATTACTCGTATCACGCATGTGGTCCTAGGGCAGCTACGTACTATAAATACTGCACTCTCCGTGCTACCACTACTCCTCATGTACAAGTGTCTCCGTTGATGTCTTCGACTGAGAATCCGAAACGTCAGGCTGATATACTTCCTGTTTTAGGTAATCGCATCCACTTCTTCCAGTTAATTTGGCGTTAAAACATCGGCGTCCGTGGACCTAGGTCTGTGTCCTCACCGATTGAGAAAGGCGAACAGGCCGAAAATGATTGCCTCAGGGCGTTCTCTTTTTCAGTTGACTCCTGAAACTTGATCTTTTTGCTCGCTATGTTGTCCTCTTACGCCTGGATTAAGCTACTCCTTGGAAAGCAAAAGGTGCCAGTGAACATTTTTTCTAACGCAACATCGACAGACTAGATTGTTCAATACTGTATTGTCCGTATTTTGATTTTGCATACAAGTCCTGATAATTAACATGTAGTATGCAATATAAATGGTTACGCTTTCCAGATCTAACCCTACCTAGTTAGTTTTCTGAATTCTCGATGATGGCAATGTTTATTTTATTAGCAAAGGCACATATTGGTTTATCACACCTAATTGGTTTGAGCCAGTTACGACTTGTCAATTTTTTAAATGGGGATATACCACTAAAATCGCCCATGTGGTGACAGACTACAGTCAGTTTTGTGTCAGTGAAGGTTAAATTCAATGATTTTTTAAATCTCACATGCGTCGGTCGTTATTGAATCCGTAAGTTGAATGTCCTCTATTTGTGCATATGTGGGAGCTGGTTTTTAGCCCCGTTTAATAATGCCTATGTTGGTTAGCCCTCTTTGGAGTCTACAAATGCTCCGTTGTTGTTATGACTCTGGTCTAGATATTAGGCCAAGACTGTGTCAAAAATGTACTTGTCTACTGTATTGGAGCGAAATGACAGAGATTGCTGCAATCGATCTTTTGCAGAGCGCTCGTAGTTCTTCAACTCCAACCCCTTGAGAGGGCAGCTACGGCACGCCTTGAGCTCGACGGAGCATGCACTGCAATTACAAATTGTACTCGCAGGCAGCTGCGAACTATCTAAGCGGAAATAATTTTATGCACGACCGGATTGCCTTATTTTGCGATGTCAGCATTCTGTCCGGTCCGCCTGAGTCTTGATGCACGCAGACGTAATAAAAGCTGAAGAAAGGTTTGATTCTTACACTAGAACGCTTAATGGGCGTAAGGCAGGTTACTTAGCTTCCGTAAAACAAGAAAAGTCCGAACCGTAGGTGAAGAGGACCGAAAATGTGAGGGCTTTCGAAAGTGCACTTGTTGCTGTAAAGAATACAAATTCCCCGATTTGGAAAAGAATTCTAGGTAGAAGATGAAGATGCGATCCCTGGAACATGCAATTTATTGGCCTGACCTTTCGGATTCTCACTCGAACACATCATCAGAGACTGTCGCAGATAAGGGTAATGGTGGCGCAAGGAGTGCAGTATTTATAGCACATGGCTGCCGTGTGACCATATAAGCACTGTAATTACCAGTTCTCGCAATTACCGTTAGGATCGTAATTGGTGCGGTGGTGGCTTGTCAGTCCGCGTCCGAGTCGTTAATGGCCGTGATTTCCAAAGACAATTTGGCGAGCAAAAATAAGCTTTCGATAAATTTTCATTAGGCATATACATTTATATTGCTGTTAAAATGATGAAAAGAAAAATACGGGCAAGCATAAGTTAGGAAAGGGTCAAATAAAGAACGTCAACAGTTCTATCCTCGCCCACATGGTAGACACAGTTCACTGTGTAAATGCCGGACAGGCATTCCGAGTGATTTACAAGGTCCCCTCAAGCTATCCAAGATAACTTGGACAGCGTCTGTTGGAAACAGCAGAGGCGGCTGCAATCAGGCTATACAAACCAGTTCTATGCGCACAAAAGAACTTCGTACAAGCCCCAGAGTTACCATGGCCCAAAGCCACCATGCCAGCCACCTGCGTATAATTACCCGTCCCATTGCCCGTCATCCGCGTCTTTCCCTGACACTGACGGTAATTCTGTTTTTTACCACACTCACCCGGACCCTCCTCCCCCCCCCCAAACCCCAGCCCCAGAATAGATTCTGCATGCCCGCATTTTACTTTTAATCCTTTCGACTGCAAGATGAATGTCTGGGCCTGATGAGAATCTATCGAAAGCTTGCGTATGCTGGCCAAATTATCTTTTGAATTCTTATATGGGAATTTGTGCATCTCTAACACAGTCCAGATGCCGTGATTTCGTCATCCGTGTTGGATGCTGGCGTCATGATTGCTCGGCAAATTGGATCACTGTCACTGAGATAATTGCTCGTCCGCGACCTCCCTACGTGACTAATTCCCCTGCCCAGAGGAATTCTCATCACGGGTGATTCGGTATATTTGGTGTGTTCTGATATCCCTATGGCTCGAGCCTTTTTATTGGTAGCTGATTAGTCAAGTCGGTGTCCATTTCACACTTAGAGGTATTCTCGCTACCTAATTCCGCGAATGTATTCTCGTCGAGCTTGAAGATCACGCAGTTGATCTCCTCAGAAAACGTTTCTCTACTCGCCACCTCTGAGTGTTCCCTGTAGCCATAACTCAGACCGCGTCTTTCTGTATTCCGTCATTCCTCAGCTTTTGAAACAGTTCGACCAGTTTTTACCGTCACAATAGTTTTCATTCTTGACATTTAGATCATGCCATGCGCAGGAATGCATTTCCATCAGAAGTGAGTCTTATTGCGGTTTCTAGTGCGATTCGGCAAATGATCATTCAAATGAGATTGTAAAGTGTTTTGAAATCCAGGCTGACTCTGATTGCAGAAAAGACCTAAACACGATGTTAACCACCGAATCGGTCTTAAGTTTAGCTGTTCATGAACATCAAGATCGGAGTAAGACTGGATGACACCAGTAATTTAATAACTGTCAATTTTGCATACATCAACGATTACACCTCCGCATCCAAAAATAAAACGCTTCCTGTGTTGGCAAAACTTAATTTTGCTTTTTGAGGTTTGCTTTCCTGTAGGAAACTGGAACGACCATCTGAGGCGACAAGTCACTTTGTCGTCTCAAGCAGTATTGGAAAGCAGAGTCCGTAATTATTGGCATGATGCGACTAGGGCCGACTCAGTACGTAATCAATGTCGATGTGTTTACCTGAACCCAGTTCAGAAAAGCCATATGCAACCACTTCGTTTGTCTTGCACCTTACAGAAAGGAAAACCCAAATAACTTTTGACGATGATGCGATATGTTCATCAGTAGTTAATTTGTTGGGGGGCTTTACATATCGTCACTAGTACAAACAAACCACTCTATCCTGGGTATCAGATCACGTCTCTGAATCAACTCTGTCCATCGACTTTCTCTATTGTTGATGAAGCATAACAGTTTATTTGGCGTAACTTTCGGAATCCGTCGGATCTATCTTTTTCCATCAAATCCATTTGGCTACTGGGTTCTCCTAGCAGGTTTCCGTGGCCTTTTCGGCGTTGCAGCAGACTGGGACCAATGTAGCGCTCATCTTTAATCGGGCAAGCATTGCAAGGGTTCGTTGAAATCACCAGGAGAGGCACGCGTTGAGTTCCGTCAAATCGCAAGTAATGTTCTTAAAACATTACGACCGCATTGATTTCGTAAGCTGCTTAACATGATCCTTATGGTAGACCTGCTAATAGGTAAGTGTTTTCATTTGAGGGGGGGCGTTAAAGCTGCAATCAATGTGAGATGAAAAGGCCGAGCGGTCTACCCCCACATTTATACTTGCGGACGTACAGTGAGTGACCGATCTCAAGAAATGTTGGCCAAACTTCTAAAATGCGTTTTCGATTAGGAAGGATTACTTAGGCGCGGTTGTAATACCTTGCGTCATAATACTATAATATTTCGCACTTGACAAGACATCAGCTTTCGAATGCCCTGTTTTTAATCTCCTGCAGAAACCGTACCTGGTAAAAAATGACTACATAATAAGCATACAAGTTTCACTGATTTTCGATGGCCTCATAAACTAAAATATACCTTATAGAAACCATAAACAGAAATATGCTTCCTTTCAGTCGTTTGATAGACAATTACGTATTTTTTATATTGTATATTCAAGGATGGATTATAAGTAGGTTTTAAAAGCGTTCTACTTATGCGATTTACAGAAACCATAAACAAAAATACGCTTTCTTTTAGTCTTTAAATGGAGAATAACGTCTTCTTTATATTTTATACTCAAGGAAGGAGTATAATTAAGTTTTTAAAAAAATCTAATTATAAAACTTTTTAAGACAGCGGAATATCCATTCACATAGCATTGTACCTGTGCTTTTACCGCTGCACCTCATGAAATGTGCAACACAGTCCGCATTCATTGCAAATATTTATGGATTCTGTGTGATGTCTTTTTAAAAGCATAGCATAAAGTGATTTTATTTAAGCGGAATGCATGTACCTTGTAGACTGAAATCGGTAAGCGCTAATGCAACGAATTATCAGGCTCCGATTTATACGGCAATTAGAAACCTTTTCTAAAAACTAATTTTACTTTTCCTTCGATCATAAAGTAAAAAGAAGGCGATAATTTTATAAAACAATCGAAAGAAAACTTATTTTGTTTATGGTTTCTATAAAATATATTTGAATTTATAAGATCATCGAAAATCAATGGGAAAAATGCATGCTAATTAAGTAGTCATTTTTTACCAAGTACGGTTTCCACGGGAGATTAAAGAAGCATAGTATTCAAAAGCTGACATCCTGCCAAGTCTGAAATATTTTAGGATTATGCTGCAAGACAATCGGTTTTACAACTGCGGTTAAGAAATCCCACCTAATCGAAAATGATAGTTTTTGTAAAGCAAGTGTGGTAATCATTTTATTTTAACTACACCCATTCCGTCATGTCAGGTCTTTTGAAACGTGCGTCTTCAGTGAGGGCAGCTGTTGGTTCGTTTCTTTCTCCCCTCTGTTGAACTACATCTTGATGAAGCTGATGAGGATAACAGTATTATCAGCCGAAAGCACCGCAAGGTCGCCATGAAAGCAGTTAATTCTTGCTTCCGTAGGTCGGGTTCCGCAAATGTAGAGTTTTATGTTAGATGTTAGATGTTATTAGATGTTAGTCACTCGAATGGGAAATAACGTCTCGCCAAACTTCGACGGACGGATAAAACGATGAATTTTTACTACACGACACGCTTCTGTGTCACGACACGTCAACGTCAACGTGTGCACTCAGGATGTTCCACGTTAAGTCAGCTGGCTGCGGACAGTGTTTGTGCGCTTAAACGACCGAAGCAATCAAACGTGTAAGTCTGCAGTGAGCCGTGAAGCTTTCCGGATTGAGCATCTCGAGCTCGCTGGAAGAACTTGGGCGTTTATTTGCCTGAATATTTGTTGTTAATTTTTACCGGAAGAAATGAACTGCGACAGAAAGACATAGGATTACAGACACTGAAAATATCTTTACTCACGCAGCTGGTCGCACTAATAACAGATCAATTAAAGGTACAGAAAAGTAGAATTAGGCGAAAAAAGCGTTCGTTTAAGAATTTGCCTTTGTGTCGACGTTACGGGAACTTTTTTCGTCTTCATCCTCGTATTGTTGTGATTGCTGTTTCTGGGGATATTAAGTTACTGAGCTTCGCCGTCCCTCTCATGTTATAGCCGCGCTGGACGCATGAGCATTCAACTGTCCGTTTGCTGCTGACTATCTTTGACCTCTCCGAGATTGGCCGCTGGCAGGCTCGCGTGACTTGTGTACCCCCTTTGGGGCCGGCAAGCCTGTTGGCCCCCCTACATCAGGCGGCGGACTGATCAGTCGTGGCAGTTTGTGTGAGTTTGTTTCAGCCTTCGTAGCCCGTCGTTGATTAAGTGACTTCTGGTCGTTTTTTCCCCCTTTTACGTGCGTGTCGGCTGTCGGCTCCGCGTGCTCGCCTGCCGTACTGGCTTTGTCCGAATCTAAGCGGGCTTTGTGCGTAGCGCCTTGTAGGCGGGATACAGGTCTCTAGGTCGGTTGTACCACTCGATGACTAACTTAAAATACTAATCTGGCTTTCTTCTCATTACTAGGCCGATCACCCTTCTGTTATCAAAGACAAAACCGTGTAGCATTTGTTGCGTTTAACCATAGACCACAGACAGTCAATCCTTTAGGTTGCTTCCAAGTTGGTGTTTGGATAGTATTGTGCTTAGGCGCTCGCCAGTTTCATCAACATACTTCGCATCAGAATTAGGACATGGCATGCTGTAGACCACTAATGATTTTTTGTCTTTGGGCCTCGTAATTTTTGTTGTCCGATGGTTGATTCCCGATTTAGGAGCCACAACGACCCCGAGCAGTTTCAGGATTCTTCCGCCCTTTCTGATATATATATATATACAATGGTAGGGGTCGCTCAACGATCGTTCTTGCGGAACTCACTCGTTCCGTTGTTCCGTATGAACTCTCTCTCGAGGTCAACCAGCAGCCGCACAGCGGCACATGATAAAGGTAATATCATTCTGCATATATATATGTAGAAAAGGTGATACCGACAAAGACAAGGGAGACCGGAATGGCCATTTCTGGCTCATTAACCGTCATCAGTCAGTCATACCCAACCCCAAGTGTGGATCACTTGAGATTCGAACCCGGGATCTTTGGTCATGGAGTTTGAGGCTCTGTCATAATTGATATTTCCGATCATAACTGACAAGACAACGGGCCCGTGGCTCAATGGTAGAGCGTCAAACTCCATGACCAAAGATCCCGGGTTCGAATCTCAAGTGATCCACACTTGGGTTTGGGTATGACTGGCTGATGACGGCTAATAAGCCAGAAATGGCCATTCCGGTCTCCCTTGTCTTTGTCGGTATCACCTTATCAACACACACAATAAGTCGTTGTGCGACTGCCTGCGAGGGTTTAAGTATGAGCCCCAAAGCACAACAGAACGAGCATGTTCTGTAACCTGATCGGTGAGCGCCCATCTGTCATAATATATATATATACGTATAGTGGAAACGGGAATTCTAAAAAATGTAATTTGAAATCACTAAGATTCTTTGAGAATGTTTGGGATTGTTCCGAGCTCGTCGTCAGACTTATATGTCATGAATAAAACAGTGAACTGTTTAACCGTGCTAAAAAATTAATTCCATGGGTGGTCCAATCCTCCGTCAATGTGCGTTAATTTCATTTTTATATAAGTATTTGAATAAATATTGTATATAAAATGTATATTTGTCATCTCAGCGTACATAAGCTGTATATAAACACGTTTCCAGCCACCCCCCCATTCGTCTACAGACGCAGACGCAGGGCAAATGTTTTAAAAACTTCATTTTAAGTGCACTCAAATAGGCACTGCATTTAAAGGAGCACGTAATGTTTTCCTGGTGATCAGGGTGTGCACGTCTACTGTGGACGAATAGTATCGTTCCTTTACCCGTCCGTCTACCACCGCTCCTCATGAAGTGTACATCATAGTCCGCATCCATTGCAAAGTTTTATGGACTCAACATGACATCTTTTTAAAGGCATAGAAGGATATGTTATTTTCCGTACGCAGAGAGCATCGTACCCGTCCATTTGCAAAGAAAAATGTATGATTTTCTTTACGCGGACCGCATGCACCTTGTAGACTATAATCACTAGGCGCTAATGCAACGGCTGATCAGGCTCCAAATTATTCGGGAATTAGCAAACTTCTGTAGAACCTAATTATATCCTTCTTCGATTATAGAATATGAGGATGAATTGATTCTCCAGCAGACGATTAAAAGAAAAAAAATTTTGTTCATGTTTTTCAAAAAATACATTTGAATATATATAAGACCATCGAAAATCAATGTGAACATGCATGCTAATTAAGTTGTCATTTTTTACCGAGAACGGTTTCTGCAGGTGATTGAAAAAACGTGCATTTATAAGCCGACATCCTGCCGAGTACGAAATACCATAGGATTACGATGCGGGAAAATCAACATTACAACCCCACTTAAGTGATCCTTTCTAGTCGAAAACGCGTTTCAAAATGTTGGCCAACATTTTCTGAGATCGGTCACTCACTGTAGGTGCGGTTCCGGTCGCGTCAATCGCTTGAATCCTCTCTCGCCTTCTGTGCTCTTAACTACGTCTTGAACCCTGACCCAGATTTTGAATGAAAAGTGAGTGTGCTGAATTCTGCCCAAGTCTTCTGTTACGCTAAACTAATTAACATACAATTTACCTTGAATGCTTTAGTTTGCTGTGAAGCATACGGTGGAAATCGTGGAGTACAACAACCGAAATACAACTTCACTCCCGACTGAGAATTCATAGTTACACCGACGAGAGGAAGAAAATCGCCTCCTTGTGACGTAGCTGTCAGTGTTATCTAGCGACACACCATTTCCCTGCGAGGTGCGGGTTTTTGTGAGAGCGAGCTGGCATTTCACTGACTGAAAAGGACAACTAACACGTGATGGCCGCTTCCGTGTTCCCCCTCTTTGTCGTACATTTTTACGTGATTACTGATTGTCTATGCAGTCTTTTGGATGCCGGCTCTGCAGAAGAACCTCAATGAAGGGTAGAGGAGCGTCAAAGTCATGTGACACCTTTTGCAGAAGGAGCTGGGGCCGCAAAAGAGAGGTCCCATATTGTGTGACGTCATGTTATTCTAAGGCAGCGTTTCAATTAGTAAATTCTAATACAGACGGTGCATCTGTACTCTGATAATGCTATTAACCACAACTACGAAGTTCAAACTAATGCAGCAATTTTCTCTGGTTAACAATAACCCTGTCCATCTTCTAGTTCTTACCGATTATTATGTCAGCTTCGATTTAGACACGCCCCACATTCTAAAAGATATGTCAAAGGACAAATATATTTTTAAGGAGTAGAACAATAGTTGCAAAGCCTCACTGTCGTCGCCAATCTCTTGTAGCATATGACAGACAGAACAATGAAAGGAAAATTTTTTGCTAAGAAAACCAGACTTAATTTTAAAAAATATATACACTTCTTCCCAAAACTGTGCCGCATAATCGGGACAGCTGGATGCGCAACCGTGGATGGCAGGCAAACGTCAGTGTCATGTGATGTGTTCATCAAAAGTAGACAAAATCTTAAAGAAAATAACCCCGCACTGCAAAAATTAAAGCGATAATGTTATCGTAATGTCACTAACCACAGCCATGAGATCTTAACGGATACAACATGTTTTGTTTCGAAAGTTAACATTTTTCTAGGCGCATACTGTCCATATCCTCGTCCTTCGTTTAGTCCTTGCTGATGGGTTTATGTTGAGACGCCCTTTCTTTTAAAGGATATCGGCAGAGCAAATCAAATTTGAACGGAAGGTCGTCTCCTAAACCAGATGGAACAGAAGAATAAGCGCAAAGATTCAAAGAGTTTGCCGATCTCTTGTGGCATATAACGGTTAAAACAAAAGAGAGAAATATGTTTTGCTTAGAAACATAAGATGAAATTGGAAAAAATATTTTTCCTCCAAAAGCCATGGTTGATAACCGGGCCAGCGTTATCTATTTTTATGCCTTATCCTAAATCCCTGCAAATTCTGCGAGCTTGAATCCTCCCAATATCACCGGCAGCACCTTCACTGAATTCCATGTCATGATCAGCAGATATGTTCTGAAGATTGTCAAAGGAGACAATTCATGTGATGCTCTCGGCTGAAGTGAATAAAACCGTACCGAGATGGGTACTACAACGTATCCAGGACCACAGCAAATTCTGAGAAATTAAAGCGAATGCGCATAGGAGGACTCCTCAGCTCAACCTTCCAGATTACCACTTAATATATGTCCTTTTAATTCAGAGGACATTAAATGAGACAATTCAGTCGGGAATTTTCAATTAACGCAACTGGCCTGGAGTGGCAACTTCGAGCTAATTAGTCATTGTTAGCCAACCTTACTCAAACTCCGGTTTTCATCTTCTGAACCTCAATACCGCGTGCTTTGACTATTGGGCGTTATTAAATTCAATGACCTAAGCATTGTGCAATAAGCTCATTGACCTTTCTGTTCTCAACCGGAATACCATATTAGTTGAAAACACATTCACGATTGAGTAACGGGCATAGTCGTACCGATGTGCCTTCAAACTAATACTAGAGTAGGCAAAAGGAGATTACAAATAAAAATAATAACGGCAGTTCAATATTCATCGTCGATCGACTCAACAAAACGTGATGTTTGAAATTTACTAACGGAAGAGCCGTTGTGCCTGCCTCTCGCTTGAATCATCAGGAAAGGCCTTTCATGTTAAGGAATCCAGACTTAGTTTTAAAGGCGACTTTTTACCACAAGTTATGGCTAGTAATCTAATTGACCTATTGTTTTATCTGAAGATGTTTATTGGCATATAAAGTGATGTACAGTAGGTGGGCTAACTCATGAAATGCTAGCCAAAATTTCGAAATACTTAAGTAACATGCAGTTTTCTCATTGCTTTTCGATGTCCTTGAAAATTAATTATATTTCATGGAAAACACATATAGAATATTCATTTTTTGCTTATTTGATAGAAAATTACGTCTTCTTCTGATTTTATACTCTTAAAAAGGGTATACCTCGGTTTTCAAAAACTTTTATGATTACCGAATAATGTTGATCCCGATCTGCTATTACACGTGCATTCAGGGTTTAAACTCTACAAGCCGCATATTTTCCGCGTACGGAAAACCATGCATTTCTCTACGGGATTAAGTGGGAACCATATTGGTTTCATAAAATTAAGCAGGTGATTTGAAAAATATTGTTAACTTATCCAGCCGCATTGGTTAATGCAGATACATGACGTTTTACGAACGGCCATTTCACGATAATAAAAATTCTCACACTTCAAAACTTTCTTCAAACCGATTAATACCCTCCTTTCGAGTTTAAAATCGGACGACGACGTAACTTTCTACCGAAGAAGTAAAAGAAGGAATATTTTATTCATATTTTTTATGAAATATATTTGGATTTTCAAGAGCATCGAAAATCAATGAGAAAACTGCATGCTACATAAGTAGTCATGTTTTGCAGAGTAAAGTTCTTGCATGCAGTCGGAAATAAGTTCATTCGAATGTCGACACCCTGAGGTAATTGGATCATTATAGAATTATGATAGACGGTTATTAGTTTTGCAACGGTACTTAATTAATCTTTTTGAAACGAGAACGCAGTTCGAAATTTCGGTTGGCATTTCATGCGTTAGCCACCCACTGTACATCAATTTATATGTCAGCAAAAATCTTCAGATAAAACAACGGTTCAACCAGATTAATAACCATGGCTTAAGGCAAATAAATCGCCTTTTAAAGCTGAGTCTGGGTTCTTTCCGGGTGATTCAAGCGAGAGGCGGGTACAACGCCTTTTTCGTTAGTAAATTTCAAACATTACGTTTTGCCGAGACGATCATCGATGAACATTGAACTGCCGCTATTAGTTTTATCTATAATCTACTACCCAATAGATGGCTGTCTGAAGCCACATGGTTTCAAAACTGCAAGCCGTATATTTTTCGCGTACGAAAAAGCACACATTCCTCTACAGTAAAAAAGGTGGACTATATAGGTTTCATAAAATTAAGCAATAGATTTGATCCGTATTGTTAACGTTGCAAGCCACTTTGGTAAATGCATAGACACGCCGATTTATGAACGTTCATTTCATGGTATTTAAAAGTCACACAATTATGTTCCACCTCTCAATATAAAATTAGAAAAAGATGCATTTTCTACTGAATGAGCAAAAGAGTGAATATTTTATACATGTTTTCCGTGAAATATAATTGGACTTTTAGGGGCACCGACAATCAATGCGAAAAATACAAGCATGCTTAAGTATACCCTTTTGCATGGAGCCAAAAGGAAATTTTTTCGAAAGCCGGCATCCAGAGGTAACGGAAATATTATAGTATAATATTGCAGGCTGATCAGTTTTACAACGCTGCTTAATTAATCTTTTCGAAACGAAAACGCATTTCCTAATTTCGGTTGACATTTCATGAGTTATCCCACTTATTGTAAATTATGCGTTCAAGGTGATGTCCCTTAATCCCTTGTGAGTTCATATCAACATGTTCTCAGTAATCCTGCGGATAAACATGGGGACGTAGTTCGTTCGCACTGTAATAGGCAAATGGATGTAGCAGAAGGAGCAATCCCAATGCGACCTAAAACAGTAACATTAAGAGGAAAAGGAATTTTTCTGCGAGAGGTTGTATGATAATCAGTAGAATCACAGATAAACGGAAGATCTACGAAATTGCCGGGTAACAATAGCAGCTGCGTTAGGAATTTCAATGTACATGAAACACTGACTGAGATGATCGCTGAAATAAGAGCTTTATTAGCCTGACGTTTCGGATTCTAACTCGAATCCATGATCAGAAGCACAGTCAGATAAGGATAGTAAATTGCCTAGATGCTGCGGTATCTATAGGATATAGTTGTTAGGCTGCTATATGTTTATCGCAGTTGGCGACTCCGGAAAGTATCACGGCTCGACTAGCCAGAGGTCGAAGTGCGCGCTTGTGTGTCGGTTAAGATTGTTTCCTCCACGCCTATCACAAGCACTCGAGTTGCTAACTGCCGGATTTCGTCATCCATTTGGACTCAGGCAATTTGGCTCGTTGGCTTTGAAATCAGAAGTATTGGTCATCCATACGGTCTCCTCGCTCCTAACTACTTTGTCTAAACAAAGTCTCAGCGCCGAATATTGATTAAGAACCAAAAAACCGCGACTCAAGTAGTTCGCTGCTCACGCGATTGTCACCTCTAGCAAGAATTTCTGCTTCGTCAAACCTGAGTATGCGGCTGGATCCCGTCAAATGAGCCGCGACTTCGAAGCTGGCGTCGTTCGTTCTCACCATTGCTGCGTGTTCGGCCATCCGCGTCAAAAGAAGTATTTCGGTTCATTTGACATAGTTGATTTGCCCACGTCCGCATCAGACCCGGCTACCGACATCAGCTGCTTCTTGCCGTGGCAACGGGTCTTTCAACCTCATAATTTGGCGCCTTATGGATACATCAGGTTTGTGTGCGACTCCAAATCCAAGGGGTGTCAAAAGTGGCTGACGGCTTCTGGAACGGTCTTAACATATGGAATAGCTAGCCAAAATTTTAGGGCCGGTTGGATTTCGTTTCTGCGATATGCATGTGGCGGCCTAGCGACTACATCCTATAAATACTGCAACACCTAGGCAACTTACGACCTTCATATGACTCTGCCTATCATGATGGATTCGAACGAGAATCCGAAACGTCAGGCTAATAACGCTCTTGTTCCAGCGATTTTGTCTCTCTATATCTTCCCAGAACTTGCCTTTCCGCTTTTCTTGCCGAACTAACTTGTGTTCCAAACGTAAAGTCTTTATGCATTTGAAATCTATTTTATTTTTATAAACCACAGAAGATAAGGGACATCTTTCACAGCAGGCTTCGACAAACTGTACGGTTCAAACTCCACTAAATTAATTTTTGAGACGATTTTTTTCTAAAATTTTGTCTTTAATACCTAGCACTTTAGTCGTCCTTTATTCGTCGGCAACTATAATTTGACGGAGGCTGTCCTCCAGTTTTTAAGGTCCGTGACTCTGAGTACTCGTCAGAGACCATCAGAACATTTCGCAGTCTTTATAATCAGTCCACAGGCAGTCATTGTCATTTGTGTACAGAAGATCTCAAAAGATGTTTACCGAAATTTTGAAATCTGCTACCGAAGGAGCCTGCTCCTCTTCCATTTGAAGTAGCAGATTAATTAACTGGAGTGTCAATGTGTCTGTCAGACTCTCGAAACGCGTGAAAACCAAGACAACGCGGGAAAACCCCCTCCTGTTAAGGAAACCGGGATGAACTTGAAAAAATTACTTGTCTATATAAAACCGGATCTGTAAAGTGAGTTGACCGGTGGTATTTTCCTGCAATTCGCCCAGACAAATTTTGGCCTGCATTTTCTGTCTTAAGGAAAGGCTTTTATGTCACTTGAGGGCTGGCAGGATGATTGCCTGTCTTACGTAGTCCGCAGAAGAATGGAATAAAAAATTTCGTTAATGTGTTGTTTTCAAACGTTTGGAGGGATGACTTTAAAGGCAGATGTTTAAATACGCCCGAGCAAATAAAACAAATTAACGAAGAGTATCGGCATCACTTAGTGCCGATTTCGTCGGCAAAGACATAAGAAACCAAATGCTAACGGCTCGCTGTCATCAAAATTTACATTAGTGACGCAGTATGTCTGAGTTTTTAAGCTCACAGATGAGACAAAATTAAGGAATAAAATCGGTGATAGGACTGTCGGCGCTTCTCAATGGGTTATCGGTTTACCTATATGAGAGGTACTCTCTGGACATTAGGATTTATCGTGAACTGGTGTTCATGCTTGCCAATAATTTATTAAATGCTTCTTAAGCTTTTCGTCGAAAATCTTCCGTGCATGGAAAGGTCCAGTTGAACACCCAATTTTCACTTTGCTTTTCTAAACCATCACAAGTTTTTAGATTACCTCCCCCACTATAAAATGCCCTAGCCTGGAGAGGCACGGTCAGGGGCCTACCTAACAATTTATCTTTCATCATCTGCTGCATTATTTTTGATCAATTGTCAATGTCGGCTCAGGTTGCAATGGGAGTAGGTTAAGTAGAGTGGAAAAGTGAGTTTAAAGTCCACGCTCTGACGTCTAGACAAAATTTTGCTGAGACAAAATGTCGTTGTTAGGGCAACAAAGAAAGGCACTTTACTTGCCATAAGGGAGGCAAAAAAAAAACAATGCAATAAACAGAGAATTCTGCCACCACCGAAATTATTAGAAGGAGGAGGACAATGAAACGAAATCTTTTGTCATTTGGACTTTTACGGCATTCTAGCTCACTGTACTCTCGTCTTTGTTTTCTCTTAAGTGCATTTTCGGGATGACGCTACTGCAATGATTACCGGAGCACACACCCAACGTTATACTACAAAAGAGTTTGGGTAGCAGAAATAACGAGAACTTTTATGTAGCCATCGAGTTAGAACAAAAATTTCAGTTATGTTTTCACTCTTTGTCATTTCGCACACACACAGGCTTTTAAAGGCAATTAGCATCGGGTATTGACCATCACTCTTTGGTCGCTTACAAAGACAAAACCCGACAAACAATGACAAAATAGATTAACTGATATTTTGTTTTGATTTTTGATTCTTCCCCTATGGTATTAAACGCAAACCCAACTTTAATTCGTAGGGGAAACGCTTTTATCTCCATATCCTGTTCAGGGATCATATAAGTCCGTTCTACTTGTGTTTCTTACGCGGAAAATATAAGGCTTGCCGGTTTGTAATTCTAAATGCAAATTCAACGGCAGGTCAGATCAAAATCATTAGTTTATTAGAAAATCAAAGCGGAAATCATGTACGCTCTAAGGGTCTTACATCTTGTCCAGGATTGGCTGGCTCCGTCTCAACAAGCTGATTTGATATTAACTTAAACATTTTCCTATTCTGCGATTCGCATAAGGAATCTCGATACTCAGATACACGGTTAGGCATCCTGTTGTCTTCCGACGGTAAAAAAAGTCACCGGGGGGCGTTTAAGTATCACTTAACCTTCCTGCTTCCTGAACAATGTTTCCTAGCACTTTCGTCTGGTTGTCTTTACGATCATCTTAAGATTACAGAAGGGTACATTTATTGCGGATGGAATAATGGTTTTTGGCGCACACTCTCCCCCCTCGACGCAGTATCGGTGCTAGCATCACAGCATGGAAATTTAAGAAATGTTCGTCTGCGAGACGAAGGCCTAGTCTAGACAGCAAGGAAGGGTTTTTTTAGTCGCCATGAGGGCATTTATCCATAAAACGCAACAAACAAAAATCCCCACTGGGAACGACATCAAACCTGATAATTCCAATTAAAATGGCGGAACTTTACATCGAAACGCGTTTTCATGTGCGAGTTTTCCATCTTCCAATTTACTACAGCCTGCTCAGAATTACAATTTCAGGCTTATGCTGTGCCCAGGATTTCTAGAGTCTATAGCTTAAATTAACATTTTATAATTATCTATTTATGATTAAAGGAAATGTTTTTGTTCAGGTACAAGAACAGGAAGAATCCTTCTCGCACTGTTAAGGAGTGCCATGAACCCGTTTTAAAAATTATTTGCCATTTAAATGTCTACGCTTGGTCTTTTCACATGCTTTTGTTGGACGGCTTGAGCAACGACGCTATTTCTATAACAAAATAAGGCATTTGAATGAGCGGAACACAACAAAATTTTGACAGGAATCCTTGGCTATTTTTTTCTCAAGTTCAATTTCTCACCTAAATATATTTTATCGGGTGTTCCATTGGTCGTTTGAGGTTCAGTTTTGGGAAACGTAATTTCTACAAAAAACTGGCAGAGTCTTAAGAGCTAGGTTTTTGAGTCTTTTTGAATCTAGTCAACATTCGCTGTCAGATAAAACCTCTGATTTCTTGCGGTTGGTAAAATTTTAACCAAGCGCCTTTCTAGTATAAAAATCGTGAACTCAATATCATGTTTAATCACGAAACTTCTACCCCGCCCGCCACCTCTAGACGGTGGTGACTATTCGTGTTACAGATCTGTCGACCTACAAACATGCACTCAAAGTTTATCATAGACAAAAGTGTAGGTCTAGCTTTGACGCAAACTCCCTTAGTATATTTCGCCAAATCCGGATCGATACTTCACTAATTTTAACGAATTGCATAAAGGTACAAAGAGCAACTAACCGTCGAATTTTTCTGTTTGACATCGTAAGTGTTTCAAACGAACTTACTCACGATAAAAACACGGCAGTAAATATATCCGCATATCCTGAATTCTTGACTATTTTCTGATGAATTAAAGTGGATGCTTTATTGGCAGTAAAAACATGCCTGCCTCGATTTTGCTTGCTTAACTATTCCGACGGCTGCACGAATTTAAGGCATTCCTTTGTTACGAGCTGGGTTGCGACTGCAGGTCCCTGCAGGCTGGTTATAGATGGCGAAATATTCGAGAAAATTGGAAAAAATTCAACACTCAAACGGTGTTTGTCCGCACACCTACCCTTCTATTTGGGAGAATTTTAAAAGAAATGCTTGAGAAACATTTTTTCGAAACTCCCCATAAATGTAGTCTTTTCCCCTATCCACCGGTTTTTATCCGACCACTTGTGCTTTTAGAGCGAATGTCTTATGAGTCTATAGACCCTCGTTCGCTTAATCGATTTTTCGATTTTTGTTATAATCTTCTTGCAGCCATCGTAATCCGCCTAGCAGACAGCCATAATCTAACTGAGTTCCGACGGCCACATTCTGCCTGGGGAGAGGGGAATGAAGTAGATGCTGTGAAACCTCACCTCACAATAAGGAAATTCTTGCGTAAGCCATCAAAGTTTGTGCAACCACTAGAGCAGAGGTGCGTATCATCCTTTTAAGGTCCAGCCTTCGTTATTACGGTGGTTGTCATTGTTAAATGTGCGCGGAAACGCCGGTTCGTCAATCTGTTTCAAAAGAGGAAGACTCTGTTACAATGTACAAATTTCCGAAATAACAAAAGACACTTTCAGGATATTAGAGAGTGGTTGAATGAGTAAGTTGGTTTGTTTGTCGCAACTGTGTTCTGGAAACTCATGCATGGAAGGATCTACCTCCAAGCTGCGCTTCAATAAACTTGCGCAGTTGACGTTTGCCGATATGTCCGCACGGACAACGGCTTTCTACTGCCTTAAACCGACGCAACGTTGCAGACAACAGAGGAAATAGTTGCAAAGGGCGTAAATGTAGCATCTTGAATGGTCGTCAATAGTTTTGTTTCTTAACAGCTACTCCCATTGAAATAATAATAGTTCAATAATAAGGCCTAGCTGTACTTATGGCCATGTTAACTTTAGCAATTGCCGTTACGTTGTTCGAAAACGTGCCTAAGTAAAACCGAGACACGATGGAAACCGCCTTTTTGTGCGGTTCATGCGCTGGTAAGGCAAAGCTTAAAACCTGGTAAATGTCTGCACACGTTGTCACTGGAGTCAGAATGAATCCTAGATGAGTATTATGGTTAAACGCTTCCGCACGATACTTTTTAACAGTTAATGCATCTTATAGAGCCATAAGCACCAATTCATGGGTGATGGGGTATAATGAAATAAACTGTTACGTTGAGCTATCTTCATTCTATGCATGAAACAGACAACTATTTTTTTAAATTGTCTTGCTACAAAGTGTTGCTGCAAAAATTTGTGTATTGCAAAATGCCCGTATTATGCACGCTTTCAACGAAATTTATTTAAAGTGAACGTAAAGCAATAAAGTACTTATTCGGATGCATGTCAAATTGCTTCTCAATCAAGACGCGTCCGGATTAACTTGAGGTAGCTTAATCCGCATAGGGATTTTGCCCACGGAAATCCGCTTAGGAGGATTTTTACATAACAGTCCAGAAAATCGCATTTATCCTGCATTCGTAGGCGTCAAACTGCTTTATCTAAAGCGAATGGCTTTTTCGCTTTTTGCGCAGGACATGCTTTTTGTGTTAGAAGACATCATTTGCCCGTGAAGATGTTAGAAAAACACAATTTACTTATTGATATCCCCCAATAAAATTGCTGTATGAACTGACCCTAATATTTTTTTAAACTTCAAATTAAGAAACGTTTTATATGCAAAAAAGCTTATCCCAGTTCGTTGCCAAACGAGTATAAGAGAGAGTATTTTAATATATGCTTTCTGTAAAATATCTGAATTTTTAAAGGCATCCAGATTAAACAAAAAATATTTTCAGCTGAACCGTTTGTAACAACCATAATTGTTTGTATTCGAGCTAAAGGTCACTCATTCAAGTTCCAGCATCCCGGTATGACGGCAATGTCTTGAGATTATGCAGCATGATAATCCCTATAAGAACACCACTTGGGAATTTATTTCTAGTCAAAAGTCCTTTCAGATTTTTTGTTAGCATTTCCTGTGACAGGCCAGCTTCGGTATTTGAATACGTGGCTCTCGATGATGATGATGATGATGATGATGATGATGATGATGATGATGATGATGATGATGATGATGATGATGATGATGATGATGATGATGATGATGATGATGATGATGATGATGATGATGATGATGATGATGATGATGATGATGATGATGATGATGATGATGATGGAGCAATTCAACATTGTGATTGTGCTTCTTGGTATAGAGTCATTCATCTACAAAATTGCCATGCCCCCTTAAAAAGCTGCAGCAGGTAGCAAGTACCCAATGTAAAACAGTGGGATTGTAAGTCAATTAAACATGAAAACTTGTCTGAGGCGGATTTTACCATTTGTACGATTTTTTCTAATTTGCGTATGTCCTTTTCAAGAGCAGGACAAGCTTTCGAGTGATCCCTTTTTCCTTATTATCAATAGCATTAAAAGCATCCTGTATCTGAAACCATGGAGAAATCCTTGATCAGTAAATTGAGAACATTGCATGCAAAATCGCATAGAAAGATCACGCACGTTTTCCTGAATTACTCGAAGGAAACTAACGTAGCAAAATGCGTACGCTCAGCCAGGATTTGCTTGCTAAGTAAAAACGAAAAGAAACCTGGGATATAAATGTGATGACTGGAAATTGACCTCTTGCCGCCTGACGTTTCGGATGTATGCTCAAAGTTATCATCAGGGACGCCATTCTATACGTCAGTTAATGCATAGGAGGTGGCAGTTATCATCACGCCAACATCTAACGCGGGTGATGGAACTGCAACGCCTGCCTAGTCGAATGTAGGTCATCAATCATTGCACTAAAGACAGTCATATTAGATGAAATATATGTTGTAAATTTTTATAAGTATGCAGTAACATAGCGAGTGCATCCTATTATTATCATAACCTCTTGTACAGGAATTACTTGTATCTCATATTGTCTTTTATTATAGATTCGAGTATGAATCCGAAGCATTAGAGAAATTAAGCTCTTGTTCGGGCGACCGCGTTTGCTTTATATCACTGTTCAAAATGGCAATTCAGTGATGAGTGTACCCGCCTCGTGATGCTAAATCGTTGGTGAACACAGCTCCAGGCGTCTCCTCATCTTCAGCACTTTGCCTGAGTTCTCTTCCCCAAAACTACTTTCGCGAAAGTCGGCATGGTTGGGTTTTTTATCGAATTCCGAATGCCTCTGAAGGCGTGACAAAAACGGCTGTTATGACTCTTTTGGGTTTATACGAATTTTTCGCATGCCATTTGACTTCCGAAATGCTTGACAGACATTGTAACCGTTCACTGATAACGTTCTACGCGTGATAGATGCCAGTCAAAAGGCTGAAGAACATCTCCAACATCTTGCTCTGCTGATCAACCGTTTCCCGCGGCATGTCCCAGAATCCTGATAAATGCGTTTTAGAAGCCACCTCTCTTGAGTTCTTAGGTCAGTTGCCTCTCTCCCAAAAGGTCGTTGTCATTGCCGATAACTACAGTAGGTGGGTTAACTCATGAAATGTCAACCGAAATTCCTAAATGCGTTTTCGTTTCGAAAATATTATTTAAGTAGTGTCGTAAAACTTATCAGCCTGCAACATAATTCTATAATAATTCAGTTACCTCAGGATGCCGACGTGCGAACGAACATTTCTCCGGCTGCTTATTCGGTAGATAATAACGTCTTCTTCCAATTTTATACCCGAAGGAAGGGTATAATTCGGTCTTCAAAAACTTCTCTAGTTCCCGAATAAGGTTGAACCCGCTCTACCGTTACACTTAGATTCAGGGTTTCCAAACTACAAACCGTGTGTTTTCCGCGTTCGGAAAACCAAACATTTCTCTACGGTAATAAAGGGGAATTATATAGGGTTCATACAATTTAGCAGTGGATTTGATCCATACTGTTAACTTTTAAAGCCACATTGGTAAATGGAGAGACAAGACGATTTATGAACGGCCACTTCACGGCACTAAAGTGTCTCACAATGAAAACCTTTTTTAAAACCGACTTATGTCCCTACTTCAATTAAAAGATAAGAAGAACACGTAATTTTCTACCGAATGAGTAAAAGAGTAAATATTTTTATCTACGGTTTCCATGACGTATAATTGGACTTTTGGGAACATCGAAAATCAATGAGAAAAATTTATGCTATATATGTACTCATTTTTTCCAAAGTATAGTTTTTGCATGCAGACGGAAAGAAATTCATTCGTGAACCGGCATCCCGAGGTAACTGGAACATTATAGAATTATATAGCAGGCTGACTAGATTTACAAACCTACTTAATTAATCTTTTCGAAACGAAAACGCATTTCGGAATTTCGGCTGACATTTCGTGAGTTAGCCCACCTACTGTACCTCCAAGCCTCAACTGTAGTGGTTCCACAGTATGGTGAATTTTATTCGTCGGTTCCTCCTGAACTGTGCCGACACCATCCTCCCACTGATCAGTCTTCTCGCAGGTGCTAAGCGCACTCTTGAACTTACACCAGCAGCAATTGAGTCATTTCAGCAGGTAAAAGTCCTTTCGACTGATGCCACACTCTCACACTGACGCACCCACCTCGCTAATGGTCGATGCTTCCAATGTTGCTGGCGGTGCAGCCCATCAACAGTGCCTCCCATATCTGATTATTCGTTTGTCTTTTTCAAGGAAACTATTCAGCGCCGCTATAGCACATTCGAAGACGAAGATGTGATCACTGGAACAAGAAATTTATCGTCCCGACGTTTCGGATGCTCACTTAAATCCATCATCAGCGACAGACGCAGGTAAGGGTAATGAAGGCATAAAGGCTGCAGTTTTTATAGGACGTGGCTGCCGTGGAGCCATATGCGCACTGTAATTAACAGCTCTCGCACTCACTGCTGGGGTCGTAATTGATGCGATGCTGGCTTGCCAGTCCGCGTCCGAGTCGTTAATGGCCGTGAGTTCGTGATTCGTACTGGATGCTGACTGTCTCTGGAACTGTTGTTTGCTCGCGCCCTCCCCACGTGACTGATTCTCCTGCCCAGGGAAAATCTCAGCACAGAATACGGTAAGGAGAGGTCATTGCGCTTGTTGATGGATTGCGGGCCTGAGAACCATGACTCGAACAGCTCGCGGCTCACGCGATCATCACCCCTTGGAAAATTTCAACCTTCTGAAAATATGGCCGAGTCCCGTCGAATAAGCCGTCACCTGAGAGCTAGCGTCTCTCCGCCTCACTGCTGCTGCGTGCTCGGCAATCCGCGTACGGAATAATCTCCCAGTTTCTCCGACATAGTTGCTTTGTCCGGAACTGCACCAGATCCGGTAAACGACTCCAGACGTTTCTTGCAGTGGCAATGGGTCTGTCGGCCTCATGAATTGGCTCCTGGTGGTTGATTCCGCTTGTGTGCAACCCCAACTCCAAGTCGAGTGAGAAGATGACTGAGGGCTTCCGAGACGTTCTTCACGTATGGAAGAGATGGCCAACATTTGCGGCCGGTTGGGTTTGGTCTCCGGTGTCGTTTTCGTATGCACTGGTTGACAAAGTTGCGCGGGTAGCCATTGGCTCTCAGTATCCGTCGAAGATATTGTAATTCATCAACGGTGTCTTCCATGTCACTGCAGTGCGTCTCAACGCGCCGGTATAGCGCCCTTGCACATACGCCCCTGGCGATCGGGTGATAACTGTTGAAGTTTTTGGCTGAAACGAGCCTGTGACCGAAACTTCAGGCCAATGAATTGCTTGCTACAGTGATCACATCTTCGTCTTCTGAACTGCTACCTGGAACTCGCCTGTTGCTTCTATCAGCACATTCGAACATGAGCATCTTACCATTTATGTTGTCGTGAAGCAATCCCGGTATAGCCCGGAAGACGGACAGTTCACAATATTGGCAGGCCAGAACCCGCTTACGTTCGCTTTGCATTCTCAATCCTTCAAACTGAACCCTTGGGAGATCCGTCAATTGAACTACTCTGTGCAATTCAATTTAGACACCTGCCAGATCGACGGGTCACGGACTGAGGCGGCTGGCCAACCCTCCATCGCTAATCTCCAGTTTCCTCCTTGCTGAGATGGCCTCTGAGCAACGTCGTGTTGATCCCTCCCTGTGACGAGGACGTTCCCAGATTCCCATCCCCTGACCTGCCACTGAATACTGGTAACAATACCAGGACTTATCCACCGCATCCCATCGTCACTTTGGGCTGCAATCCCCTCGCCTCACGGTTTTCTCCTCTCTGCACAACCTATCGCATTCTGAGAGATGAACAACCAGCAAGCGGGTCTCCGACAGCTTCGTATGGTCAGGGACACATAAAAACCCGAAAGCTGGGGCACAGGCGTGTATAGTATAGTGTATTTCTGGTAATAGGCAATGCCCTTGATGACCCTATTGAGGACGATACATTTAATGTTAAACACAAATCTTACTAAAACACTGTCAGTAACATATTCGCATATGAGAAACTTTTCGAAGTGTGGAACTGCGAAGGTTACGGCAGAGAGTCCTTTCCGTGTGCACCTGAGATTATAAGTGCAATTATATACAATCAGCACAAAATGTTATTATTAGCAGTTTGCGGGAGAAGATTTCGTCGAACACGCGTTTCATAGGGAGTGTAATCAGGAAATTAAAGTCTCGACTGTCAGCGTCGTCACCCTTACCGACCTCCGTGCAAGCTTCAGCGACGTCGAGCAAAACATTGTAGGCCATTTGCCTCTGTCCAATAACTGCTGCTATCTCCTCATCCGTGCAAACGGTGGTGGTGGCCGGAAGCTATCCCTCTCCCTGATGTCCAGGCTTCGACTGTGTTCAAGGTGTTCCTCAGTCGTTGGGTTACCATCCCTGCTGCCACCTCCGCTATCATGACTGACCGCGGGGCCTACAGTTACTGTAATCTCTTCCAGTCTGTCATCTCATTTTGGGTTCTACTCACAGCATTATGACAGTCCATCACCCGACCGCCCGGCCGAGCGGTTTCACGGGCAGCTGCTGACCTTCTTACGCGCCGCAAATGATCTGCAGAACTAGACGAACCATTTTTTACTCGTCCTGATGGACACCTGATCCACTCCTAAGCAGAACCTTAACTGTTTCGTCACTGAAACTGTCTTCAGCGCCACGGTCCGACTTCTCGGACAGATTAACTCTTTCGTCATGGCCGCTGGCATCAACTATAACTTCCTCATCAAAATCGAGCATTGCATTTACAGTGCAACCACACACTCCTATCCCCCAGCATATATCGCCACAGCGGGCGTCAACTGCGCTCCTCCTGACTGCCTCGTTACTCGATTATTTAGACATGTGCATATCCTTCGGTGTCGTTTTAAAGTTACCCTCCGGTCTTGGGGGATGCCATACTAACCAGGTTTTTAACCTCGTCGAATATGTATCGCTAGCTTAGAGCAAATCAGTCCTTTGGATACCTATAGACCCGGACTGCAAACTGACGTGAGTATTTGGGCCGTAGTTTACCAGCCACGGTGGAGTAACTGCGTAATATCCCTACTCTCCTTTTCCACGACTGTGTGGGAATCAGAAACGACCACACCGCACCATTTTCTGAATTGTTTCCTGGAACTCGTCTGTTTGCGTCTATCAGCTTCTCGTAAACAGGCGGCCAATAATAAATACACAGATTACGTAAGCACTAGCTAAAAGTCCATACACGCGTGTTTTGCCGGTATTCTGCAGCTATGTACATGACACCGCTACGAGAGGTTCGGACCGTTAATGGGTGCTCCAACGTTCCCGTGTGCTTTTTCGGTTAGTTCTCCATTTTTTAAACTTCGGCCTTCTTTTTCCCTTAGGAATTAACTGCTAACTTTGAGCACAACAGTTCACTTTATTTGACTGGAACCCCTCGCTGTGAAGATGAATGGTCATGCGCAGAAGAACCTTGGATAAGATCGACAGAAATGTCAATGATGACTGCCGGCAACAAGGCATGTAGTCTGTAACTGCCAAATTGTCGGCTGGCGCGACTGCAGCAAGACACTTTTCTCGATACTCTCTTATGGCTCATCCGATTATGTCAGATCCAAGACAGCCTTCTCGAAGACCGGTTCGTACAGAGTGATGCGCTTTCAGCGTCGGTTTGGCTTTGCCAACCACTGTGTTCTCACCCATCACCCAGTCCTCTAGACACCGTCTTCTCAGTGAGAATGAAGTATTATTGGAGGTAAGTGTGGTAAACGTAACGAAGTTCTGCTCATTGTAAATTAATTCAGGCTGATTTTGCCGTTCCACTTTCTTTGAGAGGATATTTGCCTCGTCTAGTAGGATCAGCCGTGATGATTTTGGTAGCAGTATTTCGAGTGAAGGTAATAGGGTGAGCATTATTACTGTTATTTTGAGTGATATTGCCTGCGGTAGTAGTATCTTGGTGGTGCTAGGAGTAGTAGTAGTAGTAGTAGTAGTAGTAGTAGTAGCAGTAGTAGTAGTATTACTAAAGGTAAGATGAGTATTATTTGCGGCATTAATGGTGGTGGTGGTGTTGGTGGTGGTGGTGTGGTGGTGGTGGTGGTGGTGTGG
>CACRXP010000063.1:1703110-1716643 GCA_902702965.1 Spirometra erinaceieuropaei
GTGGTGGTGGTTGTGGTGGTGGTGGTGGTGCTGGTGGTGCTGGTGTTGCTGGTGGTGGTTGTGGTGGTGGTGCTGGTGGTGCTGGTGTTGCTGGTGGTGGTTATGGTGGTGGTAGTAGTAGTAGTGTTACTAGCTAAGGTAACATGAATATTATTTGAGGCAGTAGTGGTGGTGGCAGCAGCTATTGCTACTTCTGTTTCACCTACCGGAACCGGTAACTACGTCCTATACGTACTACGCTCCGTATGCCTCTATCACCTTTATTTGCGACTGCCGCTGATGATGATTTCGAGTCAAATCCGAAACCACAAATTTAAAAATTATTGTTTCAGCGATCGGATTTCTCTTTCTGAGCCAATGAAGCGTCATTACTGAAAACAGCAAAGGCTGTTCATGAACTTGCTAGTTAGCCCCTTTTCTCTCCACCTGTTCTGCTGCTCACTGCCGTATGACGACGATTACGGACTCTTCCGCATCCTAATTGAAAAGCTCATAAGAAACTGCCTTCCATGCTTCTTCGTGGCTCATGTGTGCCGCACTGAATGCGACAACGATATGCATACACAACTGAGAGCAGCCACAGTTTTCAGTTGTTTAGAAGCAACTCGGAACCATGATCGCGGTTGCTCATCAGGCTTCCTTTTCAATAAACCCGCCTGGTTTCCAAGGAGACAGAAGAAAAAGATTCTCCTCGAAGCAATAGATTTTTCGTTCAATAACGGGACTGTGGTAGGTTGGAGATGTTTTGACATCTTTAAGAATTACTTTATCCAAGAAGTCAACATAGTTCGATCGAAGAATGGGCCTTGCCAAGTATTTCTAATTTGAAAAACCGTTCTCTGCCAGAACACAGGACGACTGGCTGAAGAGACTGACCTCAGAGACGGGCATATCAAATCGGTGTTGAGCTAGTAAGCGATCTACGTGCAGAAGGCTTTCTTCGGCTGAGGCGGTAGGCTGGCACTTTTGTCAAGCCAACTTAGCTTCCGGCTGCTTCCAAAGCTGCCAGTACCATCGAGCAGATAGTCTTTCATTGAAAGACATTGCAAACAGTGATTTCAGGACGGCTTCTGCCGACAGCAATACAGCAGTATTTTAGGGCATCTGTGCCAGTCACGTGACCTCAGAAAGGAATAGGCAGCTTCCGCAAAACTCATTCAATTAACCAGAAAACATCAGGGAGATAAGAGAAAATAAGTGGATAAGAGAACATAACAAGGGCATGTAGTAGCGGTGGTGTAGAAAAGCAAAGAAACTTAGTCACTCCCTGTCTCCCTATTTACCAGAATATTGTGAATTAAGGGAGAACAAGAAAGAGAACGACAAGAATAATTCTCAGGGAAAGGAAATGAGAGAGGCAAGGGTGGTTTTGGCCAGAGAGCGAAGTTCATCGAGTGAGTTGCTCTTTCCACTTCCTCCTCCTCCTTCTCCTTCTCCTTCAGTGGCCTTCCTGCGTGGAAGATGTTTCGCGAGCCAGGATCTTCCTTTCATGGCGAGGGGACGCCAATCATCGGAGCGCCAAGGAATCTTTACTTCGAGCAGTACCAGTACCAAGGCCGTGGCCCAGATGCGGCCATCTTCGCCACTGACTGTAACAAAATGGGCGTGCGTAACGTAAGTCATCTCAAAATCGGAGTTCCGCTTATAACCTATTCAACTAAGTCATGACTCATTGATCAGAGATAAAATGCCTCATCAAATTACTTTCCTAACCGGTGTAACCATTTTGACGTATACATACGTCAGTGCATGAGACATCGGGAGTTCAAAAAGCAGTTATAAAACAGACCCATGCCTCTAAGGGCCAAAAACTGTCGCCTGATCGGCTCTCCCATACATGAAAATGTATCCGAAATTGACTAAAAGGCAACTAAAAAAGTACGCTCACAGCAATATTTAGCAAACAGCATGACATTCTGGGATTATGCTTTCCTATGTACCTCCATGGTAAAGTCAATGTCATGCAGAAGGAGGAGTCGTTCTAACCGACTCAAATTCACACCGTCTTATCAATCCGCCCCTACGCGCCATGCGCTTGCTGATGTCACTTCATCTCCTTAGAGGATTAGAGTTCTACCCGGCCAGGCAGATGAGGTCGATTCTATCCGATACGTCGACTACTCAAGGACGCCATATCATTGGCCAACTCCGGTCTGACCTTGGATGTTCCGCATGTTCGATTTCCGCCTTATTTACGCTGGTAAAATAAGCCAGTAGCTACTCTTCTTTCGCTCTTGATGTTGAATTTTTGTTTGGGAATTCAATTAAAACGAGCTGTTGGACCGACGGCCGATGATTTATGCGACATATTCATTACATATGGAGCATGCAGTACATAAAATGTCTGCTTAGGCTGAAGAATTACTGTCTATCCTGCAACAAAAGCAGACACAGTAGGCTTAGTTAGAAGCAGTCCACCTAAAGATGACGCGATGCACGATGCAAAACCCCATTTTGCACTTTCATTTCTTAGCATCCTATGGGAAGCTGTTCACGTCAGCGGACGCAGTTTTTTCTAACATTACTAAGTTTATTTATGATCCTAATGCGGGTCTGGACTTCGATTCATGGCTCTAACAGTGGAAAGGCATTTTCCGCGCTGAATTTGCTGACGCAAAATGATAATTTGTGGAAGGTTCGCCCGTTGCTACGTCAACTGATTAACAAGTCGCACGAGCGGTACACTGATATGGTTTAGCCTACGAAACCTTGTGATTTCGCTATTGACGCACTCGTCAAGCAACTCCCTGAAACCTTCGAGGGGGCTCATCTACTCTACATTGGATTCACGATAAACCAGGGGGGTCCCCATTCAAATCCAGATAACACTAACCCCTTAGGCCAGATGTCTGCACCAAAGGATGTGGATTCCTCTGACACCTGGGGTATCAGGCGTCAGCACGACTGTTTACTTCCAGAAATTTTCCACCTTCGTCGTTCGATCAATGAACTAGTCAAACCTGATGCCAAATGGAATTGGCCGCTAGAATGTCAACAAGCCTTTGATGAAGTAAAAGCAATGTTGCGCTCTGACTTGCAGCTCACTCACTCCAACCTCAATCTTAAGATCGTCGTTCCAGGGTACGCCTCCATGTATAGAATTGGCGCCGTGATTTCATGTGCCTTTCCAGACAATACAAAAAATACTATCTGTCATGACGCAAGGTAACCTGCGTCCGTGGAACCCAAAAAATGGACGATCGAAAAGGAGGCCTTGGGTAGTATAGTGGCCCTAAAGAAGTTTCCCAAGATGCTTCATGGTCGTCATTTCATACTTTTAACGGTCCATAAGCCTCTTTACAATTTTCGGAGCGCATTTTCGTGTACTCGGCAATCGTCTTCGGCGTTTGGCGACCGTGCTGCTGGGATACGACTTCGGTATCCGATATCGGTCTATCGCAAATATCGGGCAGGCAGATGCACTCTCATACTTAATTAAATAACGGATCCGTTCCCGTTGAGTCTTAGGTTTTCTGACCGTTTATTGATTCCATTCGTGTATTCTCTGTCACTTTTGAAGAAGTCCTAAAGGCAACACAACCGGATCCTCTGCTGAGGTAAGACACAAAGTACCATTGCACTCAGCGGCTCGCATTCCTTCTGGAGAATTACGGCATTTCCACCAACGAGAAGATTTCCTCTCCACCATTAAGGACTGTAACTTGTTCTCCAAGCCTGTCACTGTGCCACAGAAACTGCGAGCACGTGTTGTAAGGCAGTTTTAAACTGGACAGCCGGCCATAGACCGCAAGAATACTCTCGCTCACACTAATCCGTACTTGACCAAATACGGGACCAGCTGGTTCCCTCACGCCCTGAATGATCGCTCAAATCAAAGCCGCCAACAAAAGCCACACTCAAGTCATGGCCTGTTTCACGGGTCCCGTAGTCCAGTGTCCACGTCGATTACTGATCAATAGTCAAAACTTCCTTATATCCGTCCATGCGTACCACATATGATCCAACATCTTCCTCCGGAAACGCACTATAGCCAGAGCCACAATCAACACTTTGACGAACGCTCAGCAGATTTTACTATTTTGATGACTGATTATGGAGGGTAGTTTTACGGTAGCCACCTTCGCCTAATTTTGCAAGCACAGAGGCTTAAAGTACTTGCGTCCGCTTCCATACAACCTGCAGTCCAAATCACAGGTTGAACGATCTGCCGACACGCTCAAGGGAGCTATTCAGAAGTCAAAATCGGAACGCACTACAGAAAACGCTCTCAGAACAGGCAACTACAAACCCGAACGCTCCAAACTGTGTCTGTCTGTCAGTAGCTTTAATTCAGAGACTACCTTGCACGCTATTCGACGTAATTCATCCGGTGTCATCTGTCGACGAACAACGGGATCTTGGTCGCAAAACAGTCCACTTGACGTCATTGGAGAAGCCATTCGATCCAGGCAACGGAGTAACGGTCGTTCCATCCGAATGATAAGGCGCTGACAAGGCGTCCAGAAATGTGGACGCTTGGACGTGTCCACCGAAAGTGTGGCAAAGTCATCAACGAGATTCTTGTCGGATCAAGAGGTGTGGAGTGCAGCACCAAGCTGCGGGCTCGACCGTGCCATCCCCCTGCGCCCTCCCTCACCTCCGGTCTTCTTGACTCTGTTTTGACACCGGGTCCAGGTGGGGAGCGAGGAAGAGATAGTGCGGTAAATGCTGCGCAAGTCTACTATCCCTATAAACTAATTCACGCACAAGTCACCGTGTCTGCTTCACTTTTAAGTGGAGCACACGGTGGACATCGTCGGCAACGACAACCAAACTGTCGGTCGCATCAGACGTTTGATTGCGCAACGCCAATCAGCTGGGTCTCGGAGATATTTTACTGTCCAGAATTACAGCAGGAAAATTCTTCCTACTTTAGTGCTTCCAGTAGGCTATTTTGACGACCTGTACTTTACCCCTTCGAACGTTGCTGGGCACGAAGTTGTGGAAGGTAAAGTAAGCGCCTAGATCCAAAAACTCATTAGTAATGCCTGCTGAATTTAACTTCCCTGACTAATTTGCGTCTAAACACAAAGGTCGCGCCCTTCAGACAGTACGTGTCAATAAAGGCATATTCGAATCAACTAACTCATCAGTACTTGGAGTGTTGCCTTCGGCGTTTAACAAATGACTATAGCTTATCCCGTTGGAGGCCAGTCAGATAAAAACGCACAACTCGGCGGAATGGTGGCCGTGAGGGCTTCTAGAGAACAGTTGAGGAGCCAAGACAGTCCGACATTGAGAGGCCAGCATCCAGCAAATTCCTGTAGGTCTTCGATTGTCGCGAGGAAATCCTCCTCCGCTGCCGTCGCCGCATCCAGGGGAGCAGGGGGAGAAGGGTCTCGTAGACACTCGGCAGAAGGCATGATTGAATCGACTGTATGCTCTGGTTTGGAACGGGTGCGTACCGCCTGCGAAGCGGTCAACAAGTACTTTGCTCTTCTCTCTTCTAGGCTGCGCATCCACCGTAACTGGTCCGGAGTCAGTGGGCGATTGCAAGTGACTATGGAGAGCGATGGAAAGAAAAAGAGTCGACATCAGTAGTAGTAGTAGTAGTAGTAGTAGTAGTAGTAGTAGTAGTGGTAGTAGTAGTAGTAGTAGTAGTAGAAGTAGTAGTAGTAGAAGTAGTAGTAGTAGTAGTAGAAGTAGTAGTAGTAGTAGTAGTGGTAGTAGTAGTAGTAGTGAAATTTAAATCGTTTCAGTGCAAAATGAATTGGTTAACCAATTAGCTAAATTTAGATTTCCCTTTTTGATAAGTCCTCGACATCGTAATATACAGAGCGCAGATAAAAAAAACTGTAAAGTGCAGTAACTGTTTGTCCTTCTTCAGCGCAGGCTATGGAAACACGAAATGTAAATGGGCCAGTCGGTCGTAAACCTGCCTAAGCTTTGTATCTTCATATTCTAACGAAGAAATAACTGAGACCAGCAAGTTATTTTTATCCGTGTGAATGATGTTCTCTGCGCGTAACAGAACTCCAAACATTATCAAACACAGCTGACTGAATGCTCTGTCGGTGGCTTAATGGCTATCATTTAACACGGTAATCCTGATTGGAATTCCTGGCCATCCCAAACAGAGGTCGAGTTTGACGGTCACGATCATCGCAATGTCCCCTGCTTTTGTTGGTACCCACTTTCTGCGTACATGTATATATATATATATATATGAAAAGGTAATACCGACAAAGACAAGGGAGACCGGAATGGCCATTTCTGGCTTATTAGCCGTCATCAGCCAGTCATACCCAACCCCAAGTGTGGATCACTTGAGATTCGATCCCGGGATCTTTGGTCATGGAGTTGAACGCTCTACCATTGAGCCACGGGCCCGTTGTCCTGTCGGTTGTGATCGGGAATATTAATTATGACAGTGGGCGCTCACCGATCAGGTTACGGAACATGCTCGTTCCGTTGTGCCTTGGGGCTCATACTTAAACCCTCGCAGGCAGTTATATATATATATATATATATATATATATATATATTGCAGCTGGCTAAGAGTGCAACAGGCCAGACGCAGACAGCTTTTTCACGTTCATTACCTATAATCAGTACATTATAGGCCTTATGAAACGAGGTATATAAGCATGCCAAGTAGACGTTTGACACTCATTGTTGTGGTTTGGATCTCACTCTATCCCATTCTGTCTGCTCGCCTCCGTGACGCGGTAGTTTTTTTCCGAATTTGTTGAACTTTTTAAATGCAGACTAGACGCTTATTTGCTGAAAAACTATTGTTTATATAATCCCAAATTATTTTAATGGCGGCAGTTTGCGCCTGACTCACACTTAGCACTAACTTTTGAATTTCCCAATTTACTAATGTGACAAATGATTCTATGTCTGTTTATCGATGTGAATAGGGAGCTAAAGGGTGAAAGCCGCGTTCCCTCTGCGGTGTATTTACACTCGTTCGATGCGGATCAAAATTCAGGAGAAAATTCAAATTTTCCGCCCGCGACATAACTATCGGCTGTATGTTTATGTTGATCATGTTTTGCAAAGCAGTGTATTTACTTGGTAAAGGCTCTAATAATGCCCTTGACAAGAAAACGCCTATTGGAGAAACTTCTACGTGTGATTAAATACATATTTACTTTCGGGATCCACTATGTTTCTCAGTTAGGTTGCATGTCATGATGAGTCCAATGACACTGCCTGCGCCATTAACTGCAAAAACATTACCCAGAAAGCCCTTACCTATTTGGAAGGCTCAGAGTTTTCGTAATTTAGAAATTACGGAAGCTGTTTATTCGGGGAGTCGGTTGTAAACTTCGAAAGTCGCAAATTATTCACTTAAATTTTATGGACACTTTCAAATTCAACCGACTCAAAGAAAGATATGTTTGATAATATAGATAAACTTGCATACCATCTTATCTGCTCATTATAATAAACGACTTAGTTCGGAAAATGCCTCATATTCCCAAATGTTTTCTAGGCTCATTGGGACCGCAATACTGATTAACGTACGCATAATCATACGGAATTTCATTCACGTCAGTATGCTGACTATTGAATATGCGTATTCACTGTCATATGGGCAGATCACAGCTGTTTATCATGCATGTTGTCCAATTATATATGAGGCCCTTAAAGATTCCAGCATACCTAACAGAAAACAAGAAAAATATATTCTTAAACTTTTGCCTCCAGCATCAACGGGCAAACAAAATATTTTGAGACCTGCTTGCATGCTGAACGATCTTGTGATTCTAAGCAGTATGCTTTTAAAGCCGAAATCATGTTGACTTTCCCGACAAAGACAAGGAAGACTGGGATGGACATTGTCGGCTTATCAACTGTCTTCAGTCCATCACATCTAGCCCCTAGGCGTGGAGCATCTAATGCTTGATCCCGCAACCTGTTGGTTAGATATCCAACGTCCCTAACCGACAGAACTGGCCTGTCGCTTAGAGACGTTGTACTCCTAATTAACAGGTCGCCAGTTCGAGCCCTAGGTGTTCCACACTTCGGGGTCGACTATGATTGGCTGACGACGGCTGTTAAGCCAAGAAATGGCCATTCCAGTGTCCTTTGTCTTTTTCGGTAATGCCATTCTGCCTATATCATGCGCCGCTGTGCGGCTGCTGGTTGGGCTCGAGAGAAAACTCGTAAGGCACAACGGAACGGGTGAGTTCCGTATGAACGATCGGTGAGCGCCCCTACCATTGTTTATTCCCGATCGAAAACCAACAGGACAACGGGCCCGTGGCACAGTGGTTAGACGCATTTGAATTCTAACTAACAGGTCGCGAGTTCGAGTCCCAGGTATGACTGGCTAACGACGGCTAATAAGCCAGAGAGAGCCCGTAGGGCACAATGAAATGAGTGAGTTCCATAAGAACGATTGGCGAGCGCACTCCACCATTAAAATCACACTTTCGAATCCCAGTATCTCATGATCTAGATCACCTATTACATATTGTTATTTCTTCACCGCTGACCGAACCCTTCATATCAGACCTCGCGAAACCCATATTTCCCAGACGTTTACACCCACTTACTTTTCCCAACTCCTCCTCAATGTGGTCAACTACACATCCCTTAATGCAAAGTTAACAAAACTACGCAAATTCTAAACCACTTGACTGATCGCCTGCCTCGACATTACGTGATTTTTTGGCAATATTCGAAACGGTGTTCGTTTTAACTGACTGTGTCTGGACATATCTAGTGCAATTGGGATCATTCACTTTATTTAACTGCTGCGGGTTCTTACATTTAAATCTTATCACTTCTAACCGATGACACATTGTTTTCGATACACCATTTAACGACTCCAGTTAGCCGATGGTGTCCCGCTCTAAACAGGCCGTTTCTGACTATGCACTTAAACCAGTTTGCACTTTATTGGAAGTCTTTCGTGAAGTTATGCACGCAGTATGAGCGTAATCGTTCGCTGCATCTGTGCTGCAGATATGGTAAATCAACAGGAATTCATATAACACAATCTTCATACCTTAAATAACGGGTAGCTGAGCAACAAATCTCTTTTTGAAATGCGTGCGCCGCTGGTTTCTCACAGGTGCGCCTGATACTAGAAACGACCAAATTTTAACGTAGAATTTGCGACCGTGCATAGTGTAGGTTCCACTTAAAGCAGCATTCGAAGTCGAAGTAGGACATGCGACATGTGTGTACACGAGGTCGGGGATTCGAATAAGTGTTATAAGGCACTGAAACAGAGATGCAGTCCATATCTGGGACGCGGAGGTCTCTTTTATTGTGCGAAATCCTGTGGTCATAGCTTCCTTGCAGAACAGAGAATATTAATTCACTCAGTGCATTACAACAGTTACTAGATCATGGGGAAGTCGAATTCAACATTCGACAGCGCTAAGACTCACCCATGCGTTCCGAGTCCACGCCAGAGAAAGCAGTGAAAAGCGAGGTGACATTGGCTGCGAGTGACAAGGAAATCATTTTGCGCACTATTGGTTTTCTTGTTTCATAGGTTCCCGGATAATCAACCAGGTCAAAATGCTGATCCATTAGCTCAATAATTCGAGTCTTTGCTGCCTGACGGTGAAGAGGTGAGTAAGTGAATGCGGAAGTACTGAAAGCCGGCTGCGGGAGGACAGCCTTCAGGCAGTGCATCTGGCCGTTTAGATTGAATGTCAACGTTGCAGACCCGGTGAGCTCCGCTCGATAAGCTGCAAGAATAAGAACGTGCTAAGGTTTAACAAAACCATGATCATAACGAGAAAGTGCCTCTGACTTATATGTATACATATATATATTAAAGGTATTATACCGTACTCCCGACCTAGATACTTGCTAAAAGCCCAGACACGTGTTTCGCCGATATTCTGCCGTTGCGTGACACAGCTGCGAGGGGTTTGGCTCTTCAGTGGGACCCCCAGCGTTCTCTAGCGGTTTCTGGTATAGAAACTCCAGAAAATAATCAGGTGAATAATTTCAGCAATTAATCAGTGCAGAACTATGAGCATAATATCGGGGACATGACTTTTTAGGGTCAGAACCGAAATTTCAATGAACATTTGAGTCGAAGACAATCAACTACTGTTAAATAACCACGTAATGCCCATTCTACAAACAAGTAGTACTACGAGTAGTATGAATTCCATATGGTAAAGGTATTATACCGTACTCCCGACCTAGATACTTGCTAAAAGCCCAGACACGTGTTTCGCCGATATTCTGCCGCTGCGTGACACAGCTGCGAGGGATTCGGCTCTTCTATGGGACCCCCAGCGTTCACCGATCGTTCATACGGAACTCACTCGTTCCGTTGTGCCTTAAGGGCTCTCTCTCGCGCCCAACCAGCAGCCGCACACCGGCGCATGATACATGGGCGAATGGCATTACCGACAAAGGCAAGGGAGACTGGAATGGCCATTTCTGGCAAGGCAACGGGCTTGTGGCCCGGTGGATAGAGGCGTGGACTTCTAAACCAACAGGTCGCGAGCTCGAGGCTCGGGTGTTCCACACTTCGGGCTTGGGTATGGCTGGCTGACGACGGCTAATAAGCCAGAAATGACCATTCCAGTCTCCCTTGTCTTTGTCGGTAATGCCATTCTGCCCATATAGATATATGTATATACATAATACATGAGCAGCTCGCTAAGAGTGCAACAGGCCAGACGCAGACAGCTGTTTTACGGTCGTTACCGGTCTTCAGTGCGTCATAGGCCTGTTGCACTCTTAGCGGGATGCTCATGTATTATATGTGGTATGTTTCCTTTGACACAGCGTTCATTGTCGCCAGTAGCAAGCTGGCGGGCGGACAGAATGGGATCGAGTAAGATCCTTACCACAACAGTGAGGGTCAAACGCCCACTTGACACACACATATATATAATGGTAGGGGGCGCTCACCGATTGCTAATACGGAACTCACTGGTTCCGTTGTGCCTTATGGACTCTCTCTCGAGCTTAGCCAGCAGCCGCACAGCGGCGCATGATATATAGGCAGAATGATATTACCGACAAAGACAAGGTAGACTGGAATGGCCATTTCTGGCTTATTAGCCAATTTAATCTAATTTATTTCACGGATCCCGTTGAGACCTCGTAGTGCAGTTGGTTGGAGCGCAGACTGTACTCAAGCAAAAGTCTTCCGGCCGTGAGGTTGAATTCTGCGATGCGGCAGGTTTTTCACAATTTGGTCCAATTAATTATTCAAATCAGGCTTGAATATCAATTGAAAAGGTAATGTTCCTGATCGCGACTGACAGTGCAACGAGCCCTTGGCTCAATGACTAGAACGCTGGACTTATTAACGTTCTATAATAAAAATCATCGTGGCCTAGAACCTCGTGCGTTACAAAGATCAGAGATTTGGTAAGATCGATTGGTGACAGCAAACAGGCCAGAAATGACCATCCCAGTCTCTCTTTGTAGGAAGCTTCCTCCTGTATATGCATATATATATATTGAAATCAAAACGTTCTTTGGGCATCGTCGGAGTTTGCCCATCTAAAAAAGGCCGAGAGTTTCTTGAAGCCATGCACTCCGATGAGTCATGCATCAACAGGCATATCGAATTAGATGCCACGTACAAGAATCTCAGAGAAAAGTGGAAGAGACGAAAGCCGATCAATACGGACTGACACACACGACGGCAGCTTACTAGCTGAGGCACCAAATGAGTATTGATTTTGTAGCACGTTTGAAATTTTAATTGTTTTCAGCACATTTACTCTAGTCTGACGACGACACGGGGAACCGACGTCGAAAATTTACTCAATAAAGTTTTCTCCCTTTCCCAAAGAACGTTTTGATTTCAATTTATATTTCTTGGGATGCCTGCGTTCCAATATATATATATATATATATATATATAACTGGCTAAAAATTTATAAATTATTCAGTGTATGACATGGAGTTAAATCTCTATGACAAAACCTTTTAGAGCCAGACCCAAAACTTTTAATAAACATTCAAGTCGAAGACAACAAACTACTGCGGAATATCGGCGAGCCACCTGTCCGGAATTTAAGATCCTTCCTTCGACATAAATACGATACAATACCATTTTTATTTATATATATAAGTACATCAGCATGAGTGGAAATTCGAGTTCCAGATGAATTACCCCGTCCACCATCCCCAAAAGGGTGCCAAGAAAGAAAGACGATTTTCCGTGGATGGAAAATCACACATTTTCATACTCTGCAAAGAGGAAGCCATATGGCGTTCATAACAGTTAGCAGTGGATTTGAGCAATATTATAAAAGGTTAGATGATAGTTGGTAGCCCTCCTGACACAGCAAACTCAAAGCTGCCTGTCAATCGGGACCGGTGGTAATAGGGGCTATACGGGTGGGACAACCGAGTGGACGGGTAAATGGCGATTGTAGTATATGTTAGGAATTGACGCTCCTGGTAAAGTGGAAGTCTAATTTAGATTAAATGAAAAATACAAGGAAGGTATGGAAATGAGAAAGGAGACTTTGAACGGTGTGTGGAATAAGTGCATCCTAGCCTCAGATTGGAAAGAAAAGCAAGTGAAGGCGAACAACCAATGGGAAGAAGGCAACTGGTCCGAAGGTCATTCCGCAGTGTGTGCGATAGAACTCCATCCAACATAATGGACAGAAGGACACGAGAGTCAAGCAGCGGCACGCGGAACGCCTCAACGCAATCCGGGTAAGACTTTTATGCGAAAAATTGGTTTGGGCGAAAGAGAAAGTCCGCAAATAATGAGGCAGTCGAAAGCTACCTCTGCTAATGAAAGTTGATAAAGAGTAAGCCTCATTGTCATCGTTACCGGTGCCCAGGATAGTACTTCCAACATGAATCTGGTACAGGTAATACAGAACGCATGCAACTTTGGAAGTATAATGAGAATGTAATCATAGCTACTGAAATCAAGCCAGTAGGTACGGTTGTGGATTCTGTGGGCACGGTTGCCAACCACCTATTCTAATGAAATTTGACATAGGCTAAGCCTCATTTTCATCGTTACCGGGTGCAAATCTGCCTAGAATAGTACCTCTAAAATGAATCTGATACAGGTAATACAGCGTGCGCGTGAGTTTAGAAGCATAGTAAGAACGCAATCACAGGTACTGAAATCGATCCAGTAGGTACCATTGTGAAGTCTGTGGGCACGGCTACCAACTATCATCTTACCTTATAAAATTTACAGGCAACATTTGTAAGTACAGAGGCACGATGTTTTGTGAACAGGCATTTCACGACATTAAAAACTATCGCAACTAGGAACCTCTTTAAAACTGAATCATGCCTTTCCTTCAGGGTAAATAAAACGTAATCCTCTACAAAATGAGTGAAAGAATGAATATGTGTATATATATATTTTCTATCGAATATAATTAAATTTTAAGGGCATCGAAAATCGACGAGAAAAATGCATGTCACTTCAGTAACCATTTTTAACAGAGTCTGGTTTTCGCATGCGACCGAAAAGGAGTTTGTTCAAAATCCCGCATCCCAGGGTAACTGAATTATTATAAAATTATGTTGCAGAATGAATAATTTTACAACAGATGCAACAGATGCGTCATTGATGTTTCGCTGTGAGGTTTCCGCAATAAGGCAAAT
>CACRXP010000063.1:1719361-1732430 GCA_902702965.1 Spirometra erinaceieuropaei
GGGGCCTGATCAGCCTTTGCATGAACGCTTAGTGATTTTAGTTCACAAGTTGCATGCGTTCCGTGCGTAGAAAACCATACATTCCCCTCTGCCTTTAAAAGATACCACACAGAGTCCATAAAATTGTGCAATGGAAGCGGACAGTGTTGTGCATTTCATGAGGAGCAGTGGTAAACGGACAGGCACGATGCTGTGTGAATGGACATTGCACGGTCTTAAAAAATCTCATAATTAGAAACTTTTTGAAAACCTTATTATACTCCTTCTTCAAGTGTACAGTATACAGACGGCGTGATTATCTATCGAATAAGTAAAATAAAGCATTTTTCCATGTTTTTTATGAGATATATTTGAATTTATAAGGCCATCGAAAATAAATGTGAAAAATGCATGCTACTTAAGTAATCACTTTTTTACCGAGCACAGTTTATACAGGAGCCCGACAAGAAGTGTATTTAAAAGTCAAGCTCCTTCCGACTTCGAAGTATTATAGGATTATGCGCAAGATAATTAGTATTACATATCCACCTCAATAATCCTTCCTAATCGAAAACGCTTTTCAGAATTTCGGCCAACATTTCATGAGATCGGTCACGCAATGTAGTTGCTTCGTCCGCAACTGCACCAGATTCGATAAACGACTCCAGACGTTTCTTGCCTTGGTCGTGTGTTTTCGGTCTCATTATCTGGCGCCTGATGGTTGTCGACTTCTAGGCCGAATTCCCGATCCCTACTTTCGTGTGCAGAAGACGCATTATTTTCACATGTTAGGACGTCGCGTAGGCCATGCCTGCTGTAATTCAAATACGTCAGTTAGAGGGCAACAACTTCCGAGTTAGCAGGCATTCAGTTTGCTGCTTAACGGGCTACCTTTGGGCGAAAACTCGCATCCTTCCTGTCGCCTAGTCTGACACTGAGGTCTTGTGCTAACAAATCAGGAAGTAGCAGGTTCCCTCGAATGATTTATCCCCTTCTTACTCTTTTTTCCTGCAGCGCTCAAAAAACGCTGTATCTGCTGTTCAACTTGTAAAACAGTTTCTAAAGGGTTGGCGTTTGAGTGAACAAATCGTCGATTCCCGCAGAGACCTGGCGCCGAGTGCTCGAGGGTGGGGATACAGCTCATTGCGTCTTAACTAACTATCGATAGCGCGTCTTACCAGCGACTTCTGTACGAATCTGAGTCCTCCTCGTCGGTCCTTTTGGAGGACCGAGAAGACTGAAGCCGGTGGTGTTTGGGGATCCGACGCAGGAGCTGTTAGAAGGACTGGGGCTGCTAGAGGTTCATATTTTAGAGTTGTGAAAATCCCCATAGCTATATTCAGAAAACAAAGTGGCGAGCGAACGTTGCTTTCGATAACTTCTCGTCGGGCCAGTACTGTTGTATGAAAAGTTGGCTTTAAAATACAGGCTAGGCAAGACCGAAAGGGCGCAGAAATTTGTATGTGGTTAGTCGATCTTTGACCACGGTAAGCGCGGAGCCTGAAAGAGGTTCTTCTGGGCGCATATGGTCGATTTTCGTAACCTGATGGCGGCCACCTCTGTCGCCTCTAAAAAGCGCTGGCCCAGTAGCTTAGCGTAGGTTGAGGTTACCTTATAAATTACACGAAATACTTCAGCGGGGTCCACACGATGCCCTGAATCCACTGCATGCTCAAGGATGGCGCTGTCTATTCTCCTAGTTTCACTTTTGCCAGCCATGCGGGAAGGTGCTCTCGTATTCTTTTGGAAAGGCACCGATTCGTACGACCAATATAACCTGCTCCACAGGAGCAAGTGGATGAGTAGATGCACGTTAAGGCGGTCTTAGGTGGCAGCCTATCCTTGCCTTCTTCGCGTAAAATAGGATTAGTAGAGAATGATAAGCGAACCCTTGCTGCTGGGAAGGCTCCCGAGACAGTTTGCTCAAGGCGTCTTCTTAGGAGTTCACTCGCAGCGTCTCCTTCGAAAGAGACTTTGAGGAACAACCTTTTCTTTTCGACGGTCAGTGTGGTGGGTTTTGCGGGTCGTTCGGCAAGGTTATTTGCAATGAACCTGTCAGAATACCCCTTTTCGCGTAGCAAATCCTGGATTTTTCTAAGTTCCTCCTCGATAATATCTGTTGAACAAATTTTTCTAGCCCTTTGTGCCAAACACCTGACTGGATTTCGTTTTTGTTGGAGAGGTACGAAACTGGCGAAGTTCGTGTATTGTCCAGACCAGGTTTTCTTTCAGTAGACGTTCATTCGGATGCTATGGTCAGATCTCCTGTTTAGAAGGACAACTAAGAAAGGAAGCTAACCGGCTGATTCCATCTCCAAGGTGAATTTGATCAGCGGATGTGCTCGGTTTATAGCATTTAGGAGGGAAGCAACCTTCATATTTCCTAACGACACAAAATCTGCAATGTCAGTCATTGCGTTGGCATCGAAGTATCTTGCAAGACAATCCCAATCGACTGAGCGGATGTTCAAATCTCTTTGAAACTATGGGGGAGGCGGGGGGTTGTTTCGAAACAACAGATGACCTGCTGGTGTTATTAGTGTTTTTGAGGGATCAAAGTACACAGATTTGTAGCTTGGAATTCTTAAGGGAGAAAGAGCTTTCAATTTTTCTCTTTCGAACTGTAATTTACTCTCATTACAATTCGCCTCGTGCGAATCACGGGGGCTAAAAAATTTAGTTTCAGCTTCCCTCAACTAAAAAAACGCGAGCAAATACTTAGTGTGGGAAATAGCCTGTCTACAGAGTAACGTCGAGTTTCGCCGAAAAACTGGAATGTTCTTCGTTAAGAAACTGACTTAAAAATATAGGCAGCATCAGAAAGGCCTTTTATGTCACGCGTTTAGTTGAGGATTAAAACACGCAGCGTCCGAGATGCCGAAAACTGGTCACCTGAGTTCCAGTCATCACGTTTCGCCAGTTTGACCACCCACAATGCATGGCATTAGTGAACTTATCGAAACCGAAAGTACAAACTGACACAGGCGCAGTTTCTTAAAAAAATTATTTAAAAATTCACTGCTGACTGCTCGTTGGAAACTTAAGGAATATTACACAGTTATTCTGCTAAAGATGACGAGTTTCGTCTCAGGCACTCACACCAACTTTCAAAATGAAACTGGGTGGACTTGTCCCAAGGACTTTGTTCTAATGCCAGCACTTACTTCTGGAAGAAATTCGAGAAGATTAGTAAAGCAATGTCTAAATGACACAGTTATCTCAGATGGAGGCGAATGCTCGAGTTCCACTATTGCGCATGAATAATGAAGAAGAAGAAGAATGATTGAACGTGCGAACTATTCGTTTATTATTCCAGGCTTTCGAATTAGTACAGCGATGACAGCAGTAGCAAATTTACTGACAGTTATAAAAGGTCAATAGGCAAACAATGAAGATCTGGAGGTGGCCGTAGTGGGCTCTGCATACGGGCGCCAGATCAATATGTCGACGGATTGAGTTCCTATCAGAGGCCTGGACTTCAATCGACTCGTGACTCTTCTTGCTTTCGGTATGGACGATTATCTTATCGTCTGCAAAGTTGAATCTGTGGCGCTTTTCGAATGTGCGGGCATCCGCTTGTGATAACCTGTCATCCCGTTGCGCCATTAGAACATGCGTTCAGTCTGATCTGTGCAAGTGGGGGAGAGGTAAGGCACGAAATACGATTGATAAATGATCTCCCTAGGATTGTGACTTCTCCTGTTACTGTTGTCATCTGTGATGTCGGACTCCTGTATTGGTTTGAAAACTCCGAAAAATAAACAAATGATTCCTGTGCTTGATCAGTCGCCCACTTTTCTACTCACACTATTATCTTTTCATCAGACACCTACCGATTTTCCATAAATTTGACAGGTATCATCCATCTGATTCTGTTGCAAATGTACGTCAAGCTCCTATTCATGTCATACTTCAATACTACTATCCTAGAAACGTATATTCTACTTTGCCGATTGCTCTCAATTCTGCCAAAACATTCATAAAATACTTCCGAGTTAAGATTAGTTAGACGCTCCATCAACTGTATCGCTTTCTAATCTGAATGCCTTTTTGGACAGAGTTGCATGTGTTTCAAGGCCCGGCCGTCTTCCGGCTGCGAACCAAAACTATACTCTGTAAAAAATGACTACTTATGCAGCATGCATTTTTCTCCTTGCTTTTCGATGCCCCTAAAAGTCCGATTATATTTCATGGAAACCATACATAAAAATATTCATTCTTTCGCTCATTCGGTAGAAAAGTACGTTTTCTTTCAATGGTATATTCGAAGGAGGAAAATAATTCGGTTTTAAAAACCGTGAAATGGCCGTTCATAAATCGTCATGTATCTGCATTTACCAATGTGGCTTGTAAAGTTAGCAATAGGGCTCAAATCCAATGTCCAATTTTATGAACCCAGTATCGTCCCCGTTTATTACCGTAGAGAAATGTGTGGTTTTCCTTACGCGGAAGATATACGACTTATAGTTTTGAAGTCCTGAATGCAAGTGTAACGATATAGCGGGTTGAAACTTATTCGGGAATTGGAAAAGTTTTCGAAAACCGAACTATACCCTTTAGTCGAGTATATAATTCGAAGAAGACGTACATTTCTACCGAATCAGCTGAAAAATGAGTATTTTTGTTCATGTTTTCCACGATATATTATAGGACTTTAGGGGAATCGAAAAGCAATGAGAAGAATGAACCATACTGAAGTAGTCATTTTTTTACAAAGCATAGTTTTTGCATGCAACCAGAAGGAAGTTCGTTCGAAAGCCGGCATATTGAGGAAACTGAATTATTATAGAATTATACTACAGACTGACTAGTTTTACAACCCAACTTAATTAACATTTTCGAAACGAAAACGCATTTCGGAATTTCGGTTGACATTTCATGAGTTAGCCCACCTACTGTAAGAGGTAATCTGTACACACTTGGAAACAATCATTAAAAAATTCACCAACATTCCTGTGGGGTCAGCACGTGCAAAGCACGCACGAACGGGAATTCGACCTCCCTGACTACTCTGCTTGCGTCCACTTCCCCTCATTTCGCCAGTTGAAGAAGGTGGAGACGGGAAGAGAGGGTGAGTTAGTATATCGGAGGTTCCTTCTGCCACAATGTTAACTCGTCTGCAGGTTAGCACTGCGTCCATGAGACGTTTGTGATCATTATCACTTGCAGCGGACGATCCGCGCAATCTACTTAACGCGTAGTTGCACATTTTTATACCTGCGCGTCATGGGCGTCGACGTGATTTGGATTCCGTTTGGGTTCCACTATCGTCACTATTCACCAGACTGCGTTCCAGAGCTTTCGCCCTCACAAACAGCAACCACATGCGTACACCTCTCGAAACGCCTTATTAACCAACATATACGAGTTGGTGTTAAGCTAAGGCAGTGAGGAATAGACAAAATAATCAACCTCATAACCGTCTGAAATGGGAGTATAAGCAAATATAAAGGCCCGTTAAAGAGACGAATACGTTTTGTTTTCAAAGTATCGTTCAAACTTATGAACAAGGATGGCTCTGTTCATCTTGATCAGGGTATAAATTTACAACTGATGCAAAGATAAGTGGGTTTGCATGAAACTGAATATATATTGCGGAGACAGTTCAAGCCCCAGCTTCTTCATTTCGTTTTCTTTACACGCAACGTGTCTTGCCAGACATGACAATACAAAATGCCGATTTGCCTATCTACGGCAGGAGATATGTCGGAAGCCACGGCGCGTGCGTCGGGAGGACAAGGCAACACTTAGTTCAAAATGCGGAAAATAGACAACATCAACCAGAATTCGATCGGCAAATTGCTTGACCGATGTGAAGTGTCATTGTGTAAAAATATGGACTAAGAAGACATGAGAAACACTGCCAGCAGAAGGAGCATTCGACGGACTCTTTTTGAAATCGACGACCGGGCGCCTCTTGCGCTTTGCAAAGGCCGCTGCAATACGAAGGAGGAAACCAGAACTCTGTAAGCAGTTGGACCACGTGATAAACCTGACACTACCATGGTAGGGATCGATTATGGACGAAACACTGTTCCCATGTGCGCCCTCTCATTTCGCCCCCAACCCCCTCCCCTCCCCCGCATGACTTAATGCTGCCCGCGCGTTGCACTCTAAATCACGCCGGACAAGTTCTCACTGTAGTCCTAACTCTCATACTTGGATGACGTCTCTCCTCCTTCCCCCCTCGCCATATGCACCCGCATACTAGACCCATGGTCCAGGTTACCTATCGCTTTTTACCTCTCTAGGTCTATCGTTGATTGGACAGTTTGCAATGACCGTACGCAGCTGAATGAGAGGTCTCGAAATTTATGATGTCAGTAAATACTGCATGCTTTGTCGCCTTTGCCTTATTCAAATTTATTCCGGGAAAACATTGCTTTAAATCGACATATCTTTTTTTTAAGTAAAACAGAAAAAATAGCCGGATAACAACAAAGAATGAGAGGGAGAATTCAGGCATCTATAAATCTCCAGATTAGGCGTTGAATTGTGTGACGGAAACGTAAACGGCGAATGCAATAAATGAGTTTAAAAATTTTAGCGGAAAAAAGCTTTCAATGTGAGGGAAGGATGAAACATCTGCGGCCAGAGTAACACCACGGCACAGGAAAGAGCATGTCTCTCTGGGAAGAATTTCCAGGTATTCAGGAATGTGAGGGGCTCGTGGTCTAAACACACACTAAACTGATTGTTAAAATGACTCACCTGTGGGCCGGCCTCATGGATTCTGGGTGTTTGCTCTCTAAAGTGCCCACAGACAGGCGCACGCGGCAGGCCGCGTTTCCTTCCGCAGGATTGCATCACGGCCCACGTGGCGACCTCGGACACAGAATGGTAGCCATGACCTTAAATCTCATCTGTCTGGTGCTACGGGGTGAATTCTAATGCCGGGACCCGACAGTGTGGCTCGCCACGGCATGCCTGAGCCTTCCGGCTGTTGGAGAGGAGGAAAACAGCATAACGAAGCGTCAGGCAAATATAATTGGCAGGTCTAGGCCAATCAAAGCGCACCATTCTCAACTGCCAGCTGTCTCATCGCTTACTTGGTTACTGACGCCTATCTTCCTGCCTAAGACTTGGTCCCAACTTCTAATACGACCTTATTTCTGCTATACATGGTGTACTAGGCACCAGACTGTTCTATCACTGTCCAGCAGATCTGATCTACTTGCGGCCGTAATTCGTGTACTTCAGGTTCCTAGCGTATCGTGCGCAGTACGCACCTCCAAAAAGCACACTGACTGTGTCTGATGCAATGACGGCGCTGGACAGAACTTCCGATGATAGTAAGCACTGAGGCGCGACAATAGCTTGATTAGACCAAACAGTCACACTTCCGTGTGGGCGCCACTGATTGGACACCATGTTTTGTCCAATTTTTTTCCGGGAATGGTCATCAGGGACAATGGCTGTTTGATTTAACTGCGGCGCTGTACAAACTTATAGGCTTCGTCAGCGTCACAACGGTCAGGGAGAAACCTCAATATTTTCTAAGCTACTGCTGGTTTCCTTCTGGAGCAAGCTGTTTGTGCGAAATTAAAATGACAAAATTAAGAAACATTGGAATTGGGGCCCCTCGTTTATTTGTGATTGTCGGCGATGAAATGTGGTTAGTGAACATCATTCCCGCGCCAATTAGGGTATTCACCGTCGCAGATAACGGGACTGAGCTTTCATCTGGACTGCTTAGACGCTACGCTTAATGAAGGACTAGATCTCAGTTCAAATCCTGGATCCTCTCAGCCTGAGGTTAGGGCATGGGCGACTGATGAAGAAGATCTAGCCGGAAACTAGCACCCTAATCTCTCTCCTTTTATGTCGATAATCGCGTTAACCGTTTGCTGATCGCAATGTGCTCGCTTGAAATAACTAAATATCGGCACTCCAAGGTAAAAACAAGATACATATTAGCTCTTGAAGTGAGGCCAGATCGGCTGACGTTACTTCCATGTGACCTAAAGTACAGCCTGATTCTCGGAAGCAGCGGCCAAGTGTTGCCTACTTGTATATGCGTCCAATGTATGGACTTCTCTCTTGCTTTGAGCATTCCCGAAGTAGACTAGAGGTTTGGTGGCGATCGGCGCAGGCGAAGGAGTGCAAAAATCACTTGGGTTTTGGGTGCTGGTCGAGTCAGACCAGTTTTAGGTCATGGCCAGGCGAGGTCCTTTGCATTAGGAATGAGAGATAGTGTTTGGGAGCAAGATACAAACGAAATCTCTCTGCTTCCATGCTCCTCTACCGTCCGTGCATCAGTTATTTAAATATGCTGCAACTTCAGAGAAGGGGGAGGGAGACGTCCGAGAATGGGGCAAAATTGACAGAGAACTGTTTCGGACTTATCCTACCTCTATACAGGTGGCGAAGAACTGATGGGCTACTTTTCGATGAAGTGGTTATGACCTATTTGCTAGACCCCGTTTGTGGATCACCTGCGCCGTGCTCAAGCACACGTTTCGGTTTCTGGTTGCAGCTGCTGGTCAGGGCTGTGATTGGCCGAGTGAAGACAGAGTATGTCCGGAAAAGTTCTGCACCAGTCTACTCGCAGTCTACGTCGTCCCTCTCATACCCTGATATTACAACTTGATCGGATTCGTCAATTAGTTGGTTGCCTGTTCGCGAACTTTGTCACCCGTTGGGAGCTTGTTTGTTTTGTGAAGTTAGTGGAGCAGGGTGCATCGACTCCTGACCGAGCACTGCAAATTTTCAGGGGATCGGGTCCAAGCGCATACTAACTGGAGCCCGCGTCTCCCTTTAAAACTCTCTCGCTCTCGCATTTCGATTCTTTGTCATCAGCAAACGGATGTCAGCGCTTGCACGCCACACTCGCGTCAGGGTTTTTCACCCTTCTCGTCTCCAGGCCATCACAGGCAGTCATGCGTGAATAATCACCTCCGATGCTTGCGGTCATGTGCTCAGACTCGCCGGAAGTCGCTGGCTTAGCTGACTGAATTGTGCGCCAGTCTAGCTGTGTCAGTCCTTTTGGGACTTAATTTCAGCCCGTTTGAAAAAATACACATCCTGACGATTGTTGTCCCACTCCCCCCTTCCAACTGGGACATGGCATTGTGTTTAGGTGGCTTAGATGACTTCACATCACCTAGACATGGAACAACGGTCATATTCACCTTGTCTAGACACGAGACCGGACTAAGCATCAACTCTCTCATCCCCCCTCACTGGGCTGCTAATGGTGAACTTTTGGGGTGTGGGGTCTGCTGCGTGAAACATAACATCACCTTCGAGCAGACGGTGCATTTATTGCTTTTATGGTACATTGTATTGGCTGTTGAGGCAAATAAATCCGAAGTAAATGATCACTTCACAGTTTGACCTCAAGGGGTAGCACTGTTAGTCGAGAGCCTTTACGACACGTAGATTTCAGTAATTACGAAAACAAAGCACGCTGATCACATTGCCGTCTCCGCATCCAACAACGAAGTATGGAGTTAATCAGCACACAAAAGCTTCCACTTCTTCTTCTTCTTCTTCTTCTTCTTCTTCTTCTTCTTCTTCTTCAAAAATCGGCCTTCACTACCGGAAGTCAAGTGAACTCATTTGAACGTGACTGTGCTGCTAATGGAATGCCATGAAGTGCTCGACGCAGTCTCCACTAAACACTTTCAAAAATTTGTAGAGGCTTGATGCTACAGTAGGAACATTAGTAATCTCCGAGTCTACCGCAGTGCACGCCATACTTGTCAACGAGCATATCCCATCACTTACCCCACCTTCAAAACGCTAGGTCTTGTTGCTACTATGTTAATGACTCTTATCACATGACAGATCTACCGTCGGTTTCGACTATGCTCACCGTGGCTACACATCAAGGTGCAGAAGACACGGTGACTTAAGTGTGAATTAGTTCACAATGATAGTACACTTGCGTCGTATCTAGCGCACTCTCTCTCTCTCTTCCGCACTCCCCACCTGGACCCGGTGCCAAGACAGAGTCAAGAAGACCAGAGGCGGGAGAGGGCGCAGGTGGCTGACACAGCAGGACCCGCACCTAGGCGTGCCTCACACCCCCTGGACCAGAACATACACTTGACCAGGATTTTTTACCAACAACACCTCAACAGGGGTTAGAAGGACGAGGATGAGTACTGGGCAGTCATGCCCACCGCCTGTATACCAAGCAGGAGCAAACGCGCATCTGCCGGCAGGGAACCAGGTGCCAGGTAACTGCCAGAGCATGCCAGGCTGTGAGGGCCATGGTTTGCTGATGCCGGCATAGCACACACTTTCAGACCTTTTGACAACTCTTATCACAGAACTCAGGAAACACGCACAAAGCCGAACGCAGCTGCCTATACTATAGGGTTGATCACGACATCTCGGCTGTATTTACACCAGCCTTCTCTAATAAGATAGTGGATGAACAACGAGGGCGTGGCCTGAGGGGATGGTTTCTTTCGAAAGTTGTAACTTCCTTCGCTTCGGTTCTTCTGTTAAAGGATAGAACGTTAAAGTACCAGATCAGGGAGGTAGAACAAGCCATCGAGAAAAGTCGGTAACAGTCTGTGGACGGGACGCAACGACCAGTGCAGGTGCAGGATGGAGATTTGGGACGACAAAGGCCTGCGCAGCGTTTATGCACGAGTAGCAGGTTGACAGACGAAGCGTAGATTGGACAAGCTTTACTGGGGCTAGAGATCGTACAGGTAGCGGTTAAAGCAAGCTGTCTTTTCAAGTGAGTGTGAACAGTTAAGACCTTGACTTTGTTTACTTGCAGCCAATCGACGTAGGATGCCACGGCAATTGGCCTCGAGCCCTCGCCAGGTTGGTGCCGAGCCTCGCGCAAGCACATTCATCGACTGACAGGGAAGTGAGGCAGAAAGGAGGGCGATATGAAAAAGCGGCCGCGCTTGCGATCGCGAAAGCAGACTTCAACAAAATCTGCGGGTCTCACACGGATGGAGGATGTGAGAGAGGCACCGCGACGGTTGGCGAGGCCTCAGCCAGAGAAGAAAACCATGAGCTTCGTGTGAATGGTTGATTGAGTACATTTCAATGCCATCGTCGTGGGAATTTGTGAGGTGAGTGGTGATGCGTTATAAAACGTGGGGGGACCTAGCAAATGCTAATTACAGTGATTCATGGGCGTTGTTTATTGCCAAAAACCAAAAAGGACGGGCCAGCATTTTAGAGTCAATATATGGCTTAGTCGCTACACCGCGTGGAAGAATGTCTCCGGGGAAAGCCTTTGCATAGCAGAAACATTGCATAAAAACCATTTTGTCCGCATCTCTCAACTTTTGGGATCGTTAAGGAATGCAACAGAGACCACTCCAAAAAGGGATTTCAGCGCTGTACGTGTTCCAAATGCGATGGCACTAAAAGGTCGTCGCGTTCATGTGTTAGCCGACGGCTCGCAGCACGGCTTTAAGTTGACAGTACAAGCGCTTGATTGAGCCGACTGACTGGGAATGCTGTGCTGTCGTTAGTAAACGGTAGAGCCTAAGAAAGTGGATAAAAAAGTTAGAGAATAACTTTCTGACCTCAGCCAGTAGGGGTGGTTGATAAGGGCACCATGGTGAAATAATCGTTGATACTGAAGGGCACTATCAACGGCGTCCACAAAAAAGTCTTGAGTGGTTATCACGTAAAACGCTCAGTCGTGTTGAACAGATAGTTAAAATAACCGGCCGCTAGTCAAGACCTACCAGTGTCAAAGTCCACGGGATCAAAGCCTGCACCCAGGAGAGTGGGCCGGTGAGTCGTCTAACCGTAGCCGTCTGGGAGGCCAGGCGAGGGCTGGTTTGCTGGCGACTGTGAGTGTTCTTGCTAGGCTCTGAGCAATATTCACTGGCGGGGGACTTGGAAGCCCAGCTGTCAGAGTAAAAACACCTCAGCACTCCTTTTCCATCATTATACAGTAGGTGGGCTAACTCATGAAATGTCAACCGAAATTCCGAAATGCATTTTCGTTTCAAAAAGATTAATTAAGTTGGGTTGTAGAACTTATCAGTCTACAGTATAACTCTATAATCATTCAGTTACCTCAGGACGACGGCTTTCGAGTGAACTTCCTTCCGGCTGCATGCAAAAACTGTACTCTGTAAAAAACGACTGCTTATGTAACACTAATTTTTCTCTTTGATTTTCAGTGCCCTTAAAAATTCAATTGTATTTCATAGGAAACACACACAAAAATATTAACTTCTTTGCTCATTCGGTAGAAAATTTCGTCTTCTTCCAATCTTATATTCTAAGGAAGGGTACCATTTGGTTTTCAAAAACCTTTCCAATTCTCGAATAATTTTGAACCCGCTTTTCCGTTACACTTGGATTTAGGGTTTCCAATCTACGAGCCGTATATTTTCTGCGTACGCAAAACCACACACTACTCTACGGTAATTAAGTGGGACCATATAGGGTTCATAAAATTAAGCAGTGGATTTGATCAATACTATTAACTTTACAAGCCACATCGGTAAATCCAAAGATATGAGGATTTTCGAATGGCCATTTTACGGTATTTAAATGTCCCACAATAAGAAAATTTTTAAAACCGAATTATGTCCATTCTTCAAGTATAAAGTTCGAATAAGACGTGATCTTCTACCGACTGAACAAAAGAAGGAATATTTTTATGCATGTTTTCCATGGAATATAATTTGACTTTTAGGGGCATTGCAATCAATGGGAAAAATTTATGCTACATATTTAGTCATTTTTTACAGAGTTTAGTTTTTGCATGCAGGCGAAAGGAAGTTCATTCGAAAGCCGGCACCCTGCGGTAACTGAAAAATTATAGAATTATGTTGCAGGCTGACTAGTTTTACAGCACTACTTAATTAATCTTTTTGAAATGAAAACGCATTTCGTGATTTGGGATGACATTTCGGGAGTTAGCCCACCTACTGTAGATTGGCGGCGAACCCACATGTCACACCAGAGAAAATCAGGATGACTATAGTCCCCTGAATTATATGTGCTAGTTTCCCGCTTGAAGTGATTTGCTGCTACTGATGCGACTCGTTCCTGTGTTTCAACTCGAAGGAAGGAAGGGAAGGTAAAACGGCTATCCGGTCGGAAATAAATGTTGATAATTTATTTGGGAAGAAATAAAGTGTGTATGTCA
>CACRXP010000063.1:1732583-1750088 GCA_902702965.1 Spirometra erinaceieuropaei
TAATCTTAACTCTGTCTTGACACCGCCTCCAGGAAGGGAGGACAGACTGCGGCAGATAGTAAGCAAGTTTACAATCACTATAAACTAATTCACGAGCAAGTAATCGTGCCTGCTGCACCTTGTTGTGGAGCGCACGGTGGACATCGTCGGCAACGGCGGTCGAACTGTTGCGTTATAGACGGCGTCAATGCACCATACTGGACGAGCTCGCTGTCCCATCGAAAGAAGAGTTGTCCCTGTATGTGCTTAGAGTATAATAACACACACCGACGAAATTAGTAGTTCAGAAGGAACCGAAAGGGTAACTTCATTGGGTACCTGGGTGCATGGAGGTGGTAATGGTCACTGTTTAGCCAACCCCACTGTTCTACCAATCAACTAATTGATCTAGAGCCTGAACCAGGTGGGACATCATGGGGACGACAGGAAAGGCCACGGAACCGCGCAGCCGATGAGACGCGTACACAGGAGAAGCGCAGATGAGTCAGAGCCAAAATATGGGCGGTTTCACGAAAGTACACTACCGCATGACCAACACCAGGTGTACCCATTTTCTAAGACGCAGGCTCCTCTGTCGCCGGGAGTTCTTTCTTTTTCGCTGGGACCTAAACCAAGTGAAAATCAAGGCCGGCCTCTGCAGTCGTCAGAAAAGTGTGTGTTCAAGAACTCTCATGTCCGGGCAGGCCCTTTGCGAAGGAAATGTATTTGCTTTCTTTATTCGCATTCGGCCTGAAGTGATCAGGAGGGCAGAGTTCATTTTGGCTGCAGCTCTCAAATACCGGCCGAACATAAAGTTTCCAAGGCATTGCACCAAAAATACTTGCAAGAAGATCTGCCTCCAACTGCGATCACATGGGATAATGTTTGGCGACTTAGCTTGGGAGACTCAGTAATTACATTCCCATCAAACTGGTTCATCGGGCTGTTTCCCTATCAGCAAAATTTGTTTAAAGACTGACTGACTGACTGAGCCATTTGTGCCGGTCATGTTTTCCTAAAGAACTTCTGGCATTTCCAAAAGTCAAAGGTTTAGACAAAAAGTCGCAGGGCGGTTTGTCTGGTACCTGAACCTTCTTACGCGTAAATTCTCACCCGTACTTGATCAGCTATTCTGAAAGAACGCGCAGGTTGCTATCAACCAATAAGAGGCTGGAATCACGTACGAAGATTTTTCACCTTTTAAGCACTCGCCACATAACTGTATCTCATTGATTTCTCATCGCCAATATGCATCGGCCGGTGACTACTTAGCCAGATATTGGTCCCCACAAACCCAAAACCACGTTGGTGCGCTCGCATATTTGTCGGTCAGTGTAACCGAGCTTAGATAAGACTCATACTTCCCCAGTTGTTAGATTGATTAGTCGGCATATAGTCCCACTCCCATCCATGCCGTGGCAGTCATTTATTTACATTCAATGAGATTGTTTTTCTCCTAAATCCGGAAATCTCTTGGATCCCACGAGCCTACTTTTTTCTAAGACCACAGCTGATCTAACATCGTGTTGTCCACAGTTGTGGTGGCGTTGGCAAAATTCGGTAGCAGAGCACGTGCTTGTTTTAGTCGGAACAAATGCCCGTGTGCATTTGAAGTCCAAGTCGATCACATGTCAATTGCATGCAGTTGTAAACTTGTGGATTTAATTCGAAGGTTTGAGTTGTCCTTGGTAAAAAAAAACGTTCGCGGCACAAAGTCGACATCGCAATGAACAAACGACCAAAGACAGTGCGGCAGGTACATGACACAAAGCGTATGTGCAAAAATCAGAGCATTTTTAAAATGACCTATAGGCAACAGGGAATACGCAGAGCGAAGAAGCCTGTTATTAGATGTGACCGATTGGTAGAACTGCGTCCGCAACCCTTCCTCTGAAATATTGCAGTCACGTCTTCGACGCGGGAGACTACTCAGCATTCTCTTTTTACTGGCAGAGTGGCATTACCAAGAAAGACAAGGGAGACTGAAATGGCCATTTCTGGTTTATTAGCTGTCGTCAGCCAGCCCTACCCAACTACTGAGGCTCTGTCCCGCGACCTGCTGGCTAAAAGTTCAACGTCTCTAACAACCGAGCCACAGGCGTCCGAGCGCCTTGTGCGAAGGTATGTCTGAGTCCGGCTGGAAGTTGATTGGCCAGTTTGGATAGCTGTGATTGGCCAAAAATCAGACTGCCACTGGTATGGGCGGGCAAGCCGCGCGCTCACACGCGCGAGAGTTCGCAGTGTTTCAGCAATTACCCGGGGTGGGTATACTAGATCCTGGTTTGTGTTTATGGTTTGAGAGTGCGAACAAGATAGTTATCTATACAGCTAAGTCTAAGGCAAGTCAAATAGCCTAATTCTTGTTCGGCCAATTTCTCAATTTGATTTAAGCCTCCAAACGACGACATGGTAGGTCATATTAACCGAAGACGTTTTTACTGGTTTATTGATACGGTTGGAGTTTTTAGTCGGTCCTATGAACCCTCTTTCAAGCTACACGTCCCCTGCTCTAGCGTGCAAAAGCTAACTTCCACGGTCGGCATCCGCCTTAGTATCTACACAAGTTCAAATAATGGTAGTCACCCACACTTATTTGTGGGAGGCGCAGGATGGCCGTTTAAAACCAAATCACAGACTTCGTCTCACAACGGGATGACATGCTCGGGATTTATTTTACAACGAGGCACTTGCGCACACTTTCCTGCCTCACCTAATTCGCATTGACGTCAAGAGAAGTGTAACACACGACCAGAACTGAGGGCCGATGCAGTGGTCGAGAAAGCCACACAGTCCGTCTGCCCGCGCCACACACAACATGGCCCCCACTGCACGCACGGGGCTACAGTAAGGACGGCTCAAATCTCAGATAGGTGAGAATGCCACGAGGCCAGTGGAGAACGAGCCCGGTCTCTCAGAGAAATTGATAGATGAACCAAAGTGCCTTATAACTCACTGGACGCTGATTCTAACCCTGGGAGCGCCAACAATTGGGGTTATTAATCCAGGAGAGAGCATTACAATATAACTAATTTTTGTTGGCAAGAGGTCCCGACATTGTGCGACAGTTCTATTGGCCCCTGGGCACGGAGCTCTGGAGAATACTGCAGTGCCTATTTTCGTCCTGTAAATGGTCATCAGTCGATGGCAGTATATGTTTTGCTGAAAAATCAGCTCTTCTTGCTGTTACCCATATGGGCGCTGGGAAATTTGATTACGGCACCTCCAAAGTTCTAAAATGACAGCTGGAAAGTGAAGCACAGTTTCTGTAAACATGAAAAGGTATACACAAATGCATAAAACTGTGCTTCTTACTAGTTATTTTCTGCAGCCAATTTATCCACTCTTTTCTGCTCGTGCTGCAGGCAGCACAGTTGGGCCGCCTAACTTACGTGTCTCATTTTCCGTCTCGATTGGAAGGACACACGCGAACTCGACATCTACGCGAACAGCGGGTGCATGGACTCACTAACGGCGAAGTCGGCCTAAAAGGTTGATTAGGCGGCCTATGAACAACAGCGAACAGCAGGTATATACCTAGGCATATGACCGTAAAGGTTGGTTAGGCATGAGCCAATGAATAACCGAAGAAGGTTATCGCCCGAGTCACGCCGATCTTACTAAGATTATGCGGGCTGTGTGACCTGGATTTGGTACGCAGCTCGATAAGTAGTCCTCTTTTAGCCGCATTGTTCTTGTGTGTGTAATCAAGAGGGAACAACTGGGGTAGGCCTCCAGAGAAGCCCCGAAATGACGACTGTTGCCTTCGAGGGCACTTCGTGGACCGCGATTCGCAACACTGGAGAAGTTACCATAGCTCCGAGACGCCAAGTAATAGTACATGATTTAAGTACGCATCCCCGTTAGCAGAGTTTAATAAGGCGACATGGTGTCCTTTTACCAGCGGTTTGACAATGCAGACCAGTCATGAGAATATAATAATTGGTTGAACCCCTTTAGAGAAAAGGTTAAACGCTCATCGAATTTTTAGTATCAGTGTTGTCCATTTGCTGTTTGCTAGTATCCGCAAATCATGTGCCAGCCTTCGCAGATTGAAACTAACTTTGTTTGACCTCGAGAATTCGACCGTCGTTTCCGACGATGCCCTCCGCGCTCTCCACAGAACAGTGAGCAGAGACGGTAACTTGCGCGTGAGTTCGTTTACAATGACGACAGACTTCCGCAGCATCTACCGCACCGCTTCCTCTTCCCTCACCTGAGCCCGGTGCATGACAGAGTCAAGAAGGCCGAAGGCGGAAGGGGGTGAAGGTGGCTGGCAGGGCAAAAACCCGCACCTAGACGTACCATCCGACTCCCTGGTCCACAACTCACAACTGACCGAGATTTTACACAAGAAAAAAGCTGGGGGCAGTTCGAATCCCAACTGACGCAGCGCGGGTCTGCATCTGGAAGTGCCGCCGCACGCCCGAGACCGGCATTTTTTATGCGTGCGCATTCTCAATAACGCCTGCCAGAATTCGATGTGGCCCCATCTTGGTTAACCGGTTGGCCCTTTTTAGGCACAACATGTCCTTTGCTCGTCAAAGCCGGTCTCATCATGGCGAATTCGCACGGAGCTCTCGGGCAGCACCTAGGCCTTGACACGCGTCTGGCCTACACAAACCACACACGTGACTGGATGCCCAGTCAGCAGCAACAGCTCCTCCGAGTCGCCTCAAGTAAAAGTTATCCTTACCCGGTCATTATTTTGTTCTGACAAGCCAAAAAGGTCGTTGTCTGCATGTGTCTGAGCTAAGACCTATCCATCCAGTTTGTCTCCCAGACCTTTGGTTTGGAGACTCAGCATGTTTATGGGTAGCAGTTGGTATCTCACAGAATCCGAGTTGGGGTTGTTGGTTGATAACGTGAGGATATGTATGACTGTGCCCATCCTGTCCGGATAATTTCTGGCACCACGAAGCTCTGCATGATGTCGCTGCAGTCACGACCATTAAAATTTGACAAGCAAGTTTGAGACGGAATTGGAAACGTTCTTACTTAGAGCACTTAGACGCCAGCACCAGAGGTATAAGAAGACGCTCTTAGCGCCCGGATACCAACATGTTATAAACGCATGCATATTCTTCCTCCATTTTACTGCGAACACAAGTATCCTTCTACTGATACGCATTCTTCTTGTAGTCGGAACCTGATCTGAGGGTCGTAGGGGTTAGAGCGTGTTGATGACTTTAGTTGTTGTGACATGCAAACCCCATCAGTGCGACGCATACATTCTAGGAGTTCCGTTTCTTGTTGGGGACAAGCACACCCGGAAGTCCTTGTAACTGGCTGCCTACAACTCTTCGGTAGGAGACTTAAGTTGCACTGCTTGGATAGCTTTTCAGGACGCGCGGCCTTTTTGTGATTCTGGATCGAATGACAACACAGTAAAGCATGCCAACAAACTCGAGAGTATGCTCATGATTGCAAGTATTTGACAAGGTCTTATTTTTGAGTCGTACCTGCCAGGGGTTAGGGTTGGGGTTACGGTTAGTGCTGCGGGTTAGGGTTTAGGGGTCAAGGGTTAGGCTGGTACAGGTCTACTGCAGGTACGGCAACAAAATAAGATCCGACCAAATGTTTAAACTAAAATTGTATGATATCAATAGAAGCGAAGAGACATGTCCCAGGAAGTACTCTTGAAGAAAGAGGCACGATCGCTGGGACAAGAGCTTTATTAGCCCGACGTTTCGGATTCCTGTTCGAACCCATCATCAGAGAGGAAAGCAGACCCGATTGTATGATACCCTCAAGACTGTATGATATCCTCTATTTAGGAGCATACGCTTGCTGGATCTCGATGCACATACACAACCTTCGACCGTACCGCAAAATACTGGAAAAGTGTTTTCGGCCTCTGTCATATTTAAGATACTCATACAGGACTGGTCGGTGCTGAAGATCTCGACTTCACAATTTAATTCTCGAGCATTTTTACTGAACAAAAAGAAATCTTGTGTTGACAGAGCAGAACAGTCGCCGCGTCTCTGGACTGGGATTGTCCTATCCACCTACCTCAGCACAAATACCTGTTGTCTGAAGAAAGCGATGGACCCGAAAAGGCAGAGGACTGTTTGGAATGCAATGTCGATTGTTGGTGCCTGATGATGCCAGCCTCGCACTCGCAGTCAGGAAACTTTCCCTCTTTTTGTTTAGAAATTGCATTGCTTGCTTGGTTGACCGTATGTCTGCGTGAGCAGGCACGGATACAATGTTTGACATAAGTCATAAAATGAACTTTCAAACAAAAGTACCCTAGTGCAGAAGTTGTTCGTGAGTGTGCTTTCTGTTTTTCGGTGTTCATGGACTTGAAGGAGATTCGGTATGAATCCCAAGCCATCGGGTTTCCTCACTAATGTTTCCTAGGCCAAGCGAGATCTTAGTTTCAAAACATAACCAAAGGCGTCGGTGAAATATGTTCTGCTGGAGAACTATACGTCCGCCTACCAGTCTGTTACTTCACTCTCTTTCAAAAAATCAGATTCCGTCTGCCTATTGGAGTCACGAATCGGCCTACATAAACTGGACATGTATGAGCTCGGAGGGGAGGCATGTTCTCAACTAACCCAAGGTAGACTAAGTGTGGGGAAATATTTTCTTCTCCAACCGTGCCGTGGAACCGTGGAACAACTGCCCGAAACGATTGTTGTGTCACAATCTGTGGAGAAATTTAAATGTCGTCTTGACAGACATATGCTGCACCAACAAGCGGACTATGTGACTTTGTAACCATTAAACCAATGACCTATGGAAATCCGTGTCTGCATTCACTTAATGCTGTAATTTCTTCACGTTTTTGTTTATTTTCCCGATTTTTTATGAACAAATATGGAGTTCAAAGGCGTAGGCGTATTTCCCTCAAATACCCTGACTGACTGACTGACTATTATACCTACCGAATGAAACCATTCACTGCCTGTTAGCAAGCTATAAGGAATAGGTTGACAGGGCAGCGAACGCTGGCCGAAGTGTTTGACCAGCGCGGGTTAGAGGAGGGTTAGGGTCACGATACCGCCCTATTAGTCAGCGAGAGCTGCGAAGAATCTGCGGCGACGAGATGGGCAGCAGTGAGCAGGCGTAAATCCCAACGCCCGTGGATTTGAAGGCCGGGATGGTCTTCGGCTGCGGTGGCGGTATGCCTGAGCAGTTGTCCACTAAGATAACTAAACCCATGATTGAAAGCGTTAGAGGCTCAGCGTATGCACTGTGAACCATACGAACTAATGGCATGAGAACGCCGAGCAATGATAGCCGAGTCGGGGGCACCACCTTCCGGCCGACTCAGTAGCAGAAATGGGTAACAATCGGGAGAGGGCACCCAAAAAAGTACTGCCGGCCAAAACAGCGATCTTATCGCAACCGTCCTAAGCTATGCAGCCATTGATTGGGCCGCACACTGGCGAATGCTGTAGCTCCTGACCTCTGGAAGTAATGGTAAAAACTGATAATCGAAGTGTTCGGTCAACGGTAATCGTATTGCAATTGTCCGTAGGTAAGCTACTATAGAATAATCCGCATAGGGACTATTGCGATCGCTTGTCAGAAGTGCAAGCTTATATTAAGTTTGTTTAACGTAGGGTGGGTCGTCGGCGATCGTTTTTCAACTCTCCTAAGGTATGCAAGAGTAGATTTAGCCGCAACCCCACTACTGCTGTAACTATTCAGTCATGTTAGCCTAGGTCAAGGTTGATTAACCATGGCTCGGTGTGCAGCGGTCGCATCTCAACTGCTGGAGACTATGATAATCTAAGTGAGGCAGCATGGGGACTGCAGTTCAGATAAAATCGAGGTTGGATGAAACAACAAATATGTAGGGCAATAACCTACTCAAATAGGTATAGCAGGTAGTATTTCTAGGCGACGGATATTTGGGTGCCCTCTCCCGATTGTTACCGCAGAAATGCCTGAGTAAAGTGAACTATCATCAGAAAAGATTGAGGAGAATAGACCAAAGCCGGATTAAGACTTCGTAGTACGCAGGGGATGGGGACGGGAAATTGCTCTGCGACTAGTACCAATCATCATTACGACTCGGCCTTTTCACATATGAGATCCTCGATCGAAGCGTAAGTTTTTAGTTGGGGCAAACCTGTGATATAGCTTCTGCCGCATGACGTTACGATCGCTTGGCCGTGTTGAACAAAGAGCAAGCCAGATTCTATTGGCAGAAACGCTTGACCAGGTGCCTTATCTCATTTCAATAAAATACAGTTTTGGTGAACTTCGGCTCGCGACATGTACTGTTGAAAGAATCTTCCGCACTAGAGCATATGCGATTACTCGTACCATACTTATCGAGGTCAAATGACGTAGCTAACACATGCCCTGTGTTGAGGAACCCCCTGAAGTCATCATTTCAACTCTTATTTTCAGTCTGGATGTTGTCTTTCTCGCTGATGTGGCCTAATCTCCCCTAATCCTGAATCCTCTGACATTCTTCCTAACGAAGTATCCTCTTTCAGGTACCTCAGCGTTACTTTGTCCTCATATCTTTCATTTTCCCTCTATATTGAGTCTATATTGAGTTCGTACACTTCTTCATTGCATACGTCGTTTAGGTTCCTACCACACACCTCAACCCTTAGTCTGGCGATTCATCGATGCCTGCATTCTTCCTCTTATCCCATACTGCTCTCCTGTCATTTTCCTGCTTCGCTTAAAAAGGATCTTTTAATTTTGAAACGAGTCCTCCGTATGCTCTCTGCTGCTGGTGGTGTTTCTTATCCTTTTTTAGTCGACACTATCCTACAACGAAATTTCAATACGGTCAAGCAGTTTCCTGGTCGGATTATAGATGACGTTGCCCATCCTTTGCATTCTGATCTTTTTTCTGCGAAGTCTTACCGCCCGATGCGCCGCAGCTTCCGACTTATATTTTGTCGCGCATCGGCTTTTCGAGCTTCTGTAATGCCATTCCTGGGGCGCTATCTTACGTGTGAAGAGATAGAAATACAGAAGCGAAGACTTGAACTGTCCGCATTATAATCCTCCCTTTTGTGTTAAACTTGTTGACTTTTGAGTAATCTATTAACTTATTTACTACGCATAGTGAATGGAGCCAATTTCAAAATAAAGCAAATTCCTCTTTCTCTCACATATGAGGCACAAGACTGTTCAGGATTTCGATTGCTCACGTGTTACAGGTTGAAAGAAGAGCCTTGAGAAGATGGAGCGATAGTTGCAGAGACAGTGTCAAGCATAATCGAGCTTCAGGTGGTTCCACCTGATGGACACAATACATTTGGGGTTAGGGTCACGGGTTAGTGTTAGAGTCAGGGATTAAGGTTAGTTGACACTATCTTACAACGACACTTCAATTCGGTCAAGCAATTTGCTGGTCGAATTCTAGATGGCGTTGCCCATCCCTTACATTCCGATCTTATGTCTGCGAAGTCTTCCCGCTCGATGCGCCGTAGCTTCCGACTTATATTCTGTCGCACATCGGCTCATCGAGCTTCTGTATTGCCATTCCTAGCGTGCTATCTTACGTGCGAAGAGAAGAAAATACGGAAGCTAAGACTTGAACATCCTCATAATAATTGTTTCTTTAAGTTAAACTTTGACACTTGAATAATCTGTTAACTTATTTACTGCACATAGTGAATGGAGCCATTTTTTGCTGAAAATTTTGAACTTACGATTCCAAAATAAAGCGACTTCTTCTTCTTCTTTGGGGTCTGATCGGTCATAAAGGTGCGCTGTTTACTTAATTTATTCGACCAACCTACCGCGTCTAGGCGGGTATCGTCTCAGTCTTAGAACATTATGCGTCGTTTCACTCCCAGAGAGCTCGTCCATCTCAGATGTTTAGTGATTCCTAGGCTGCAACTGGCATATAATTGGACGGCGCCTTATAAAATACGTTTCAAGGTCACTTCCAGTCATCCCCGCCCTTGTCACTAAACCACAATTCACTAGAGATTAGGCTTCTCTCTGCCATTTCCTAAAAAGGCTGTTATGTATAGTTCTTATCTCTATCGAAATGAGGGTTGCCCGGTACTCAAGCGAAAGAAATTGGTAGGTGTCATATCTTAAGGCACCTAGTATTTTCCGAGGGGTGTTAGACAACTGCCACTCACAATACGTCCACGTTAGCAAATCTCCGGAAGTGTAGAACCTGTTGACAGTACTGCTTTTATCGAATCAAGCTGCATAAACGGCTGACAAATGGCACTGACGTGAGTTCGACTATTGCGAGCCGTACGCAGGTTGGGGTCAAACTACCGATAGACCAACCAGGCAGCCGTCGTCAAGCCCTTTTACAAGGTCAACGTGGGCGCGCGTCGCCAGAATAGTCGGAGTACTCTGGAAAAAATTTGTGAGATTGTAGGTACATCGGCAGTTTGGTGGACAAGATAGAGCTGCAGTGGCTTCACTCAAATTTACCCCTTCAGATAGACAGATTTTACGTATTTCAGAGCTGTACTTTCTTCCCAAGATTCATCCTAACGCAAAAGAAAGCAGGCAGTCTTGGCAGATCATCAAAAACAGCTATCAACTCAGCATGGGTGGCATGAGTTTCGGTGCAGGTAAGCATGAAACCGCCAAGTTCGGTTATGATGGGAGGTTGCTTGGCCTCTAACGGTTTGATCTGTCAATCCACAGAATCCATACAGCACGCTTCACCTAGTGGTGGCAGGAGTCTCGCGATATTCCTTTTTTGATTTAATTGTCGTGGTGCGGCGCATAGTTTCTGTTAGCGAAATTCCCCCCCCCCTCACTACCCGCCCAACAAGACGAGAACCCTCAAATGCCAGCAACGCCAAGAGCTGAGGTGTTTCATGCAGAGCAAAAAAAGAGTTCATGCAAGGGAACACCCGAAAGCGCGCTTATCTGACCTAAAACGATGGAAACCGCAACTCTCAGCGAAGCCGGCAGAGACAGTATTTCCCACGCACATGACAGCCCAACTGCTGCAGGTGACAATCTCCGCCGCTGCCCCACGAGGTGGGTCGAGGAGCGGCAGACTGTGCGCGAATAAGTCAGTGGTGAACAAAACCTGCCACACTCTTTACTCTCATCTACGTGAGACCGATGGCAAGACAAAGTCAAGACGACCGGCGGTGGGTGTGGGCACAATGGCTGACAGACAAAAGCAGCACGCCTAGGCACACCACACATGTGGTGTAAATTACATGTGCTATGCACATGTGGGGACTGTTTGGATCATATGCCAGTGTCGCATTGCCATAAGGCCTTTGCGGTCGGACATTCAGTCTTGAGGAGAGCCGAGATCATAATTCAAGCGTGTAAATTGTACTATGTTGCGGACTGGTGTAACACGCCATGAGAAGGAATTTCGCAGTCTCGCTCAATTACCTCGCCCGTGCGCCTGTTGACTGACTTACCTTGTTAGGAAAATAGCAATGGAATCAGGCGCAGTGGATTCAAAACACACACACACACACACACGACGACAGTTCGACCGTCGATTTCGATGATGTCCACCGTGTGCCCCACAGCTGCAGCTGCAGCGGTGGGAGCAGGGACGGTGACTTGCGCAGGGACTTATAATGCCAGTAGACTTGCGCTGCCTCCACCCACACTCTCTCCTCCTCCCCCGCCTTAGCCCGGTGTCAAGACAGAGTCAAGAAGACCGGAGACGAGGGAGGCCGCAGGTGGATGGCTCGGACGGATCCTCACCTTGACGTTCCACCACACCCCCTGGTCCACACAACAAATGACCAGGATTTCAACCAACACAAGACAGATTTGGAAGCTGGCACGGCTGAAGCTGCACCTAGGTGTGCCGCCAACGCCTGGCTCGGATCCCACACTGTGGTGCGAGTGCCATAGGCCACACTAAGAAGGAGCCACTGCAGTCTGACGCTAAGACGGCCAATCCACAACTGCAGCACACACAACACGGGGTCTACTGCGAGATCCAAGTTATCTCGTCAGTTGGCAACCTTCCAAGCCGCGGCTTTAAGCGCGCCGTGATATCTTAAAACGAGTCAGATTGTTTATAGTGAGGAGGAAAATGCGCTGAGTCGTGGACTTCACTCTCCCTTCCCACTCCTGCATCTTAGTCACAGTCCGAACAGGTCAGTTGACTTCAGCGGAGAATGGGCGCGGTGGCTGACGCGGTCTATTGGCCCTGTCTGCGCGCGCCACATACACGACCTGGTCCCTCAAACAAAAGCACCAGGATTTCACACAACGGCTGTTGAGCGGCGTATCTCACAATTACGTGAGAGTGCTGTGGAAGAAGCTGTTTCGGCCCGGCCCTCAATCCACCAGCCCGCTACTCCACACAAACATGCACAACTGGACGAACTGCGTGGACTGAGTTGGGGTGTCAAACAGCCGCCTTCTTATCTTCGACGCATGACGCGGCGGGATAATCTCAGGCTCGAGCCGCCCATGCAACAGGGGCCGCACGGAGACCGAGTCGAGACGCACACTTCCCACTGGCAAGTGGGGGCTTATGATTGGTGATGTTGATGTGCGATGAGGTGGTGGTGAGGGAGTGTGTGGTGGTGTGGTGCAGCTGACGGTTGTCTACCGCAGGTGTTCGTGGATGCGCATGTGGCCGAATAGACCCATACGATGCATGAAGGTGCGAGAGCAGTGTGGGCAGTGGAGACGAGCTTGGTGGGTGTAGGTTGGTGCGCCAGGCACTGGTTCGCCAGACTCTGTGCGATGGATTCGAAAGTGACCGACCAGGCCGATGCGGGAAGTGAAGGTGCGATCGCAGTGAGGGTAGCTGTAGTCCTGGCCCTCACCTCTGATGATGGAGGTAGCACGGGTTGTGCCTGTTGTTGTGTCAGGTGCGACTGTGGTGAAGTCGTGCGCTACAGACGCCGGAGTGGTCGTCGTTGTGGCAGTGAAGGAGGAAGAGGAGGAGGACGGGGACGAGTGAGGGGTGGTAGAGTCGGTGGCGTCGATGTCGGTTGGGGAGTGGGTGGTGGGTGCGCAAGGTGATGAATTGGGAGTGGGGCTCGGCGGGGTGGGTGTGTCGATGTTGCGGTCAATTCCTCTCTCGTGGATGCACATGGGGCCGAATAGGCCCATGCGATGCGTGAAAGTGCGAGGACAGTGTGGACAGTTGAGGTAGGTGCAGCTGGTGTAGGTTGGTGCTCCAGACACTGGTTCGCCAGTCTCTGTGCGATGGATTTGCAAGTGACTGACCAGGCCGATGTGTGAGGTGCAAATGCGATCAAAGTGAGGGCAGGTGTAATTTTGATCCTCAACTCTGCTGTCGACGGTGGTGGTGTTGACGGCTGAGGATGGATCAGGATTGCGTGCAGTGTTGATGTGCGCGCCGGAAGCCACGACGGCAGGCCTCGGAGCAGTGGAGGAGGAGGAGGAGGATGGAAGTGGCAGTTCAGAAGAGCAGTCAGAGTTAGTTGGCGGCCTGGAGGACGAGTTGGACGGAGGGACGACGGTTGGTGTGGTCCAGGTGGTGCAGTCCAACAAGTCCAATTCGTGCCCGGAATGTCCGTTGACATCGAGGACCTGTTGGAGACGGTTGTGCGTCGCGTTGCGTACTGGGCGAAGTTGTGATTTGCGTGCTTCTCGCTTGACTTTGGCGGCGTCTATGCGGTTGGTCTCATGGATGGCAGCTCCAGTCATCACCGTCCTTCTCCAGGTCGGTCGGTCGGTCACGGGCGAGGTCTTCCCAGTTGGGCGGATTGATTTGCTGCGGCTTCAGGGCGGACTTCAGAGTATTCTTGTATCGGCGGATTTGGCCTCCTTGGCGACGGGAACACGTGGCGATGTCTCGTAGATGAGTCCTTTGGGTAGTCGCTCGTCGTGCATGCGCACCAGGTGGCCGCTCCAAGGCAGCTGCAGTTGCCTCAGCAGCTGAGGATTCCCGTTCGCTCCAGTACATAAATGTCGGGAATTCAATCCTGTCAGCTCAGCCTCAGGATGCGACGAAGAAAACTGAGGTGGAAGTGGTTCAGTCGGCGTGCCTGCTTAGTGTACACTGTCCAAGTCTCCGCTCCGTACAGCAGCGTCGGCAGGATGACGGCCTTGTACACCTTCAGCTTCGTGCTGAGCTGGAGACCATGACGATTTAAAACTGTGCTTTGAGGGCGACTGAAGGTTTGACTGGCTTTTGAAATTCTGCGGGCGACTTCGTCGTCGATTTTGGTGCTGCGGGAGAGGGTACTGCCCAGATACGGGAAGCTGTCCACCACTTGCTGTTGGGTTCCGTTCATGCTGATCTGTGGCGCGTTGGAGAGCGGGGTTGCGTTGGGTGGCGGTTGATGCATGACCACCATCTTCTTCCTGTTTATGATCAGACCGAAGTTCTCGCAGGCGACGGAAAAGAGGTTCAATCTCTGTTGCATGTCCTCTTCGAAGGTGGTGTTCAGAGCGCAGTCGTCAGCGAAGAGAAGTTCGTGAACGGTGGTTGTTTATACGCGCTATTGGAAGTGCATTCGCCGTTGATTGAGGAGGTGGCCGCCCGTCCTGTAGTCGATGCGGATCCCGAGGCGTTCATCATGGTAGGCGTCCATCACTATGGTAGAGAAAATGAGACTGAAGAGGTTGGGCAACAGGACGCATCCCTGCTTCACTCCGTTGGTCACTACAAATGCCTTTGAGACAGCTCCGTTGTCCGCGACGCGTCCCATCATGCCGTCGTGGAGTTGACGCACCATCTGGATGAATCATTCGGGCAGCCGAATCTCTGCATTATCTTCCACAGTCCTTCACGATTCACCGTGTCGAAGGCTTTCGTCAGGTCCACGAAGCATATGACTGAACGCCAAGTGGCAGGCTCACGCCGCGCCAGCCACTTGCACCCTTTCCTGTCTTTTTGGCTCTGCCTTGACACATGGCATAAAAGGATAGGGTGAGCACGGTAAGCGCATCGCAAGTTTACTATCACTATCGAAGAAATCACGTGCAATTCACTGTTCCTGATCTTATCTTGTTGTGGAACACATCGTCATAATAGACGATCGAACCACCATCATAATTTCCAGCTGTCTCATTGGTCGCCGCTGCGGATTTGCTCTGATATGATGATCATTCGGTCCTCTGCTTCCGAAATTTAAACTACCGCAATTTACGCCGCAATGTTTATTATTGGCGTGGTACTAACTCAGCCATTTGGCTCGCCGATACTGTCAGTGGGAGTGCCTTTTGCTCATGGGCTCCCCAAATGGCCACGTACCCTTTCCAGACCGTCTTGGCACTGAATATGGAGAATGAAAGTCACTGTGCTTTTTAACCGACAAAGGTCAGGAGCAACGTAACTTAGGTAGCGCCCGACTCACGCAGTTGTTGTCACTCGTGAGAATTTTAGCATCATCGAGCCTGGAGGAGCGACTCAAGAATTAGCCTCATTTTACCTCACTGCTGCGCATTCGGCCCCCGCGTCAGACGCAGTCTCCTATTTTCTGGGACGTAATTGCTTTATCTAGAACATCGGCAAATGCGCTAAACGACCCCAGCCATCTCCTGCTATGGCAGCGGGTCTTTTGACCGTTTGACTCTAGTTTTTGTGTAACCCTGCGTCAAGTGATGCGAAAGAGCGTCTGACGGCTACTAAGATGTTCCTAGCATGGTGAAGCGCTTACCAAATTTGGGGTCGGTGTGATTTGGTTTCTCATATCGCTTGCGCACTTGAGCAGGTAGCTATTCGCTCCAAGCACCCCTCGAAGATATTGTGATTCTATAACCTTGCCTTCGTTTTCACTACGCTCCCCCTCATGATACCGGTATAACCCCCTGACTAATTGGGTTGTTACGGGCGAAGTCCAGTACTTGCGCTGTATTTGTCGTCCCCATGAACACTTTGGTTTTCAGGTCACGACAATCTTTACGGCCGAAAAAGACATCGGGGAAACTCGGCTGATTGTTCCCTCCTTCAGGAAGACAGCATTAAGTTGCACTTTGAAAGTCAGCGCTTAATCATGTTCAGCGAGGACGAAGAGATTACCCATATACCAAGTCCAGAATTTCAGTCTGTGGCATTAGAAGAGCAAGCGCTGCAGGACCGTCTCGGCTAAGAGCCTTGAAATCCGCTGGCATAACTTCTGCCCGCTCAAAGATGGTTCGTCAAGCCTGAAGCAGGAATTCGAGGATTTTGGCATGTCCTAGGTGAAATTCCGCCCCATTGTATGACAGTTGCATTTACAGCTACCGTGACATCCTTTGGCAGGAGATATTCTCCTTTAAATTTCTTCAATAATTGTGTTGACGAAGTGATTGTGGAGTCTGAATCAGCGATCAATAATCCGAGATGTCAAAACCGTCATTTTGTTAGCATTTTTTGTAGCGTCTTAAAGCGGATCGTCATCTTTGAGCACGCTCAGAAGGCCGTGAAATTGATCAAGGTCACCTCTAGGACTATCAACATGAGTTTCTCGACCGGTGAAATTGCGCCTAATAGGTAGATGGTTGCATTGCCACAGCATCCTATGTGCGCACCCTACCTTTATCGGTTGCGGTCTCTGGTGATGGGTTGGGGAGTGAGCTCGACGCGTCAGGCAAACAAATTTCTCGCTCCACCTGTTGTCTTCCCTTCTTCTCAACTTCTTCCCCGACCTTGTTCTTTTGCTTATATCTCGAGGTGTCGTGTATGCGTGTATTGTGGAGTAGGCTCATATGTAGCCTATAGGGATGTGTGTGCGTGGGCAGGTGGAGCGAGAAGCTGTTATGAGGACTGGACCGTGTTATTTTAGTGGGAATTTAAGCGGATGTGCATATGAAAGAATAGGTCCATGTGATAGCCGAGTGACCTTGGGGTAGTATTGTGAGGTAAGGCGCGAGTGATGGGTGTATTTCGAGGCTCCATCTACTAGTTCGTCGGTTTCAGTACAATGAATCCGTAAGTAGCCAAACAGACTAACGGACGATTCAAGAGTGTCTTCACTGAGGATGTTGGGCGAGGTGTTTTGCAAAATGAGAGAGGGATTTGCGAATGCCCAATTGGGCAAATCCGTGCCTAGAAAGTTTGTTGACAATATAGACCGTTAGGTGATCAAGTAGACGATCCGTTGCACTTGAGTCTCGCGGTCATCTCTTTTTTGCCTTGACAGAGGCTAGTCAGCCGGCTACGAAAGTGGCTGTTTTGACCCACTGAGATCGCGTGAGGTTTCTTAAAATCATCCTTTCAAGGTATGCAGATTTCTCCACTGCCATGAGGGGAATTTCACTGACGCTGACATGGGGTTCGGTGTGAGGAACATCTGGCGCCAGTTGTTTCAGGACCACTACCTTCACATTGCTGATGGTCAGGCAGATGTTGAAGTATCAGGAAGTGAAGAGGTCCACATTCCGATGCATGTCCTCTTCTGTCATGGTGTTTGACACACAGTCACCGGCAAACAACCGCTCGTGACACCGCCGAAGATGTTTTTAGTGGTCGAATGTTGAGTAGCTCTTCATCGGTTCGGCATTTGATGCCAATCCCCTTCCGGTGCTAACGATGGGCATTCGCTAGCAGGACGGAGAATTTGATGAGGGAAAATTGGATGGGGGCAAGTACGCAGCCCTGTTTCATCACATTTTTCACCCCGAATACCTCTGAGATTGCCCCGGTGTTCTTGACGCGAGCCATCATGAAGTGGT
>CACRXP010000063.1:1751075-1763707 GCA_902702965.1 Spirometra erinaceieuropaei
GGACTGGGGTTACCAGACTTGGGCTATGATTTGAATTTGGGTCTTAGACTTAGGTTAAGGTAACGGTTACGTTCGAGTGTTCCTTAAATATCTACGAGCTACAGATTTTCCATTACAGGCATGACCATGGTTGGCGTTAGATTTGTAACTACGGTATCCCCAAGGGGGTTACATACCTTACCCCTGCCTTCTACTGAATTAATAATTTCAGTGTCTAAGTGATGTTTTTTTGACAGACTTGAATAATCCATTTGACACAGTTGTGAAAACCTCGGCGGCAGCGTTGAGTCAAAGGAATTATTAGGATCGGCCAACACAAAGATTAAGCAAATAGACCTATTAGTCATTCTGGTGGATTCTAGATTGATTGCTTAGGATACCCTACCTGGGCATTCAACTTGCTGTATCAGAATTGGTGGATTCCAGACGTTTCTGTAGGCTGGTCAGGGAACTCGGCTCACAACCTCCGATGGGGCCTAGTAGCTTAGATGCTAGAGCACTGACTATACTCAAGCCTTGCCCTTGCTGCAGTAGGTTCAAATCTCACCGAGGCCGCGGAGTTTTACACAAGTGGGCCGGATGAATACTAATGATCCTTACACTAATATTCTTACGACTGTCAGCAGTAATGAAATTGCTAATGCGTAAGCAACACCCACGACGAGTACTAAGATTTTAAATGATACTGTTCCTGTCACTGATGCTGCTGTTACTGCCGTGAGAGTAGCTTTTTTTAAAGCTTCTATTAGTAATGATATAAGACCTATCACTACTGTCAATGTAAATACCAGTATCATTGATACTCCCAAACTACTATGAGCATCGGTACGGATGTCGTCCTGGCCAGTCTTCGTACATCAATAGGGGTGGGTTACATCAAGGTTGAGGAGGGAGGAAATAAAATGGCCTCGGATACAGTATTAAGAGTGAATCTAAATCAGAGAAGAGATTTACAAGAAGGCTGAAAATATTGCCAAGGAGAAGACAGATGAGTTTGGGGCGAGTCGGCGGGCGAACCCGTAAAACGTCAGTTCGCACTGCGGAGAAGGTCCACGTGAAGTTGGGAATCTACTCGGTTTTTATGTAAACCTCGCAAAAAATACTGCGTCAACACATGCATAAAATGAAATTGCATGATAACGCAAAGTAAATTATTTCCCCTAGATCAGAGTGACAAAAATCTCGCTTTTAGATTTTTTGAGCTGACATTTCAGTAGGCTTTTCCATTAGCAAGTCTGTCGAAACGTTTCGGACTACATTTTCTAATCACTGGCACGTAGTGTTAGTACTTACTTAAATTAAAAATTTGTTGGAATGCAGCAAAAACATCGCTCTGCATTCGCCTTAAATCCATAAAAACCTTAACTGGAGGCTTTACCTGTGCATTTTCTGTGGGAAAAGCTTATCTGTGATGTGACACAGTGATACTTAAATGGATACATATTCTTGCGTCACTTCATACTGCGTGGGAGATGGGCAGGTGGTTGGGAATCTTCACGCTCACAATGTGAACCTAACTTGCGAGGAACCACTCCATCAATGTTCCATATATACACACGGAAATTGGGATCGCATGATAACGCAAAGTAAGTTGTGTCTTCCGGAACGGAGTGAAAAAATCTCTTTTTGTGGTTTTTTCGAAACTGACCTTTTTTGTTGAAGTTAGCATTGAAACGAGAATAAGAGTTTAATCGAACGTTCTTCGCAAGGTTGAGACTGTCAAAAGCTTATTGAAAAATATATACGCAAGATTCCAACTTCTGCCTAAGAAACTTACAGATCTTTTCGAATGCGGTCTGATATAGAAAAGAATATTGATAAGAAAACGGGAGACTCGGATTACCATTTCTGATTTATTAACAGTCAACACGATATTCCGTGGAAGACGAAATGCGGGTCATGCTTCATGAAAAGCAATAGGAGTGCTGATCTTGTTATTAATCTATTTTTTCAAATACTGGTTTTCAAGATGAAACCATTGTTAAAAACGGAAGAATTCCCTCCTTACGAGAGATAGTTGATTTTTGCATAAGAATCGAACACAACGGAAGAAAACCGGGCACACTAGGTCGCAAATTTTCCATGTGCGACAGATACAAGAAATTAGAGTACTTTTATGACAATAAGCCTGCTAATGGGCACGAATCAACTTGACAGCTCCTTCCAACAGGGTTTTGCTTAAAAGCTCCGTAATTAGGCAGATTGTGCGTTATTGTCGACATCGCATGACGTCGCATTTAATAGACGACTTAACAGTCTGTCACTCTGCTGGCAAGGGCATTTAGTATGCATTAAGATGTGCATGCATTATGCCCACGATAACCAATCAGAAGTTGAATCGAGTAACGTCAAATGAGAGCGGAAAAGGAATTAAGTTTACACAGCCCGTCCGCTGCCTCAGCTTAGCAGTGTCGAAAGCGTAATATGACTATTCTGTCTTGAGATACCCTAAACAAACAGGCCATTTTTGGATTTGTAGGAGCATGTGATTCTGTACAGTGAGTGACGGACCTCAGGAAATGTTGAGTCGAAATTGTGAAATGCGTTTTCGATTAAGAAGGATTAATTAGGTGTGGTTGTTATATCGATTATCTTGTGGCATAATCCTATAATATTTCGAAATTGCAAGGATGTCGGCGTTTGAATGCGCTTCTTTGAGACCTCCTGCAGATCCACACTCGGTACAAACTGACTATTTAATTAGCATGCTATCTTCACATTTATTTACGTTGGTCTTATAAACCCAAATGTATTTTATAGAAAATATGCACAAACTATGTTTCCTTTTACTTTTCTGTAGAGAATAGCATTGTTTTCACATTTCAATCCCAGAGAAATTGTATATCTAGATTTTTAAAAAATTTCCCAATTCGCGAATAATTTTGAGTCTCGCCATCCGTTGCAGAAGCGTTTAGCGATTTCATCTATAAGGTGCATATTTTCCGCGTGAGAAAACTCGTTTATTCCTCTACACCTTTAAGTAGATACCATGTAGAGTCCATAAAAGTTTTCAATGAATGCAGGCTATGTTCTATATTTCATAAGTAGCATTAGTAAACAGATTGACACGGATGGGCACTGGACGGGTTTAAAAAATAGCAAAATCGAAAACTATTTTGAAACTGGAGGATATCCTTCCCTCGGGCACAAAATGTGAAGACAGCGCGATTTTCTAACAAACAAGTAAAAAAACCATATCTTCATGCATGTTTCTATAAAGTATATTCGAATTTATAAGAACATCGAAAATAAATGTGAAAAATACATGCTAATTAGTAAAGTCGATTTTTATCGAGTGTTGTTTCTGCAGGAGGTCAATTAGAAGTGCATTTCAAAGCCGACATCCTAGCAAGTCTGCATGATAATCAATACTACAACCACGCCTAAGTAATCCTTCCTAATCAAAAACTTATTTTCAAATTTTGGCCAACATCTCACTGTAAGTTAAGGACGGTTTCTGCGATCAGGAAAGGATTTTCGTAAAAATAATAACTCAGAACGAAAGGCAGTAAGTGTTTGGTCTTTTCGATTTCCCAAAAGTATGTGTCAGACATCTACTGATTCGACTCTACCTAACTAACGACTTGCGAAGATTTGAACAGTGATAGTTCTTACTGTGCAATTGTGGGTAAAACACTGCGTCAAAAGTTTGTCCGACTGCTTTACTAAAAGCAGAGCCGAGGAGGGGTAGAGCTTTTACTGCATCCGTCTCATCTTCATTTAGATATGATACAGCAGCAGAAAGGACCTTTCTAACTCGTCCCTGCTATAAGGACTTCTCTGAAAAACTGCAATATAACGCAAACACAAAAACTGAGGTTTCACGATAAGGATTGCCGAAGAGGACAGAGGGACTGAAATGACCTTTCTGACAAATTTGACGTCGCCACTTAGTGATACCCAAATCCGTGGCTGCCCACTCGAGCTTCCAGCCCCGAGTGAACCAACCATGCGGCTAAGCTTTCAACGCTTCACTAAAGGGTTCGATTCATGCTGGTGCACCCTCGTCCATCTTAAATGAGGGACGGAAATAAGCTCTCCAGTGTCCTAGTCACTGTCGATAAATACTTTCTTTTATTTTGATTGTAAGCTTCGTGTGACCGCCCGTGTGTCCTGAAGACCCCCTGCAATCGGGACACATCAGTGCAGGCTGATATCATAGGAGTAAATGTTCCCTATCCCAGCCAAAAGGAGACGAGCCTGTTAGTACAGTGATGAGGGCGTCGCCTAGTGATCAATTCCCTCGGGGGCTCAAATTTCGAGTGTACACCTCGGTACTGGGCCAGCACTGGCTGGAGACGACCTGTATGCCAGAGATGCCTGTGTGAGCTCTTATGAGTCTGAGAATTCTTTGTTGTCAATTTTAGTGCATTAAAATAAAAACACGTGTTTCCTCTTTTAGAAATGTTTTAAACGTTCCGGTAGATAATTTCGTATTTGAACTTAATGATATTTACCTAGAGATCCCTGACAAACACCGGAAAGACAAAACACACATATCCACAATGCGTAGACAGTTTGCAAAATGATAAAAAGAAGAAGCGGTCGCTGAAACGAGGGCTTTACCCGTCCGAAGTTTCGGATTCTTACTTTAACCCATCATCAGAGACGGTCGCCCGTTTCTGCCATTGTCTCTGATACTGGGTTCAAGTGAGAATCAGAAACGTCAGGCGAATAAAGCCCTTGTCCCAGCGATCGTTTCTTCTTCTTATGAATTAGTTTCTTCAACTCGCATTTTCGCTTATATAGGCAGTTTGCAGGCTTTATGGTAGGCCGTCACTGTTCCACCACGAATAGGTCTTTGTTAAGGTGGACAGGACATTTATTGCCCCTTTCATTCACACAAGACTGGACGCATACCGATTCCTTTAACTGGATAAAGACGGCATAAACAGGGGCGCAACCACTGTTGTCATGGTTTTCCTGCGTCTTCGTCTATTTACTGCTGCTAGCCTTCTATCGATCGCACTGTGGCTTAGTAGGAGGTCGCAAGTTCGTAACTACTATAAAACTTATTGTAGCCTGTTAAGTATGATATGCCAAAGTACATCTGCTTGAGGTCATCTAAAACGCACGTTGCATCCAAAAGCGGACAAATCAATTCAGGGTAGGACCAATATAATTGCGTAAGAACGCTATATCGGCGTGTCGAGACACACTGCAGTGAACCGGAAGACAAGGCTCCCGAAGCCCAATATCTTCGAGGGGTTTTCAGAGAAAACGGTTACCCGCGCAACTTCGTCAACCGGTGCATGCGCAAACGAGACGAGCGACAAAATCGTGCTGACCTCAAATTATGCTAAGCGATCCCGTACGTCAAGAAAGTCTCCGAGGCCATTAGTCGCCTTCTTACACCACTTGGGATTGGAGTTGCACACTGACGGGATGCCACCATAAGGCATCAGGTGATAAGACCAAAAGGCCCACTGCCAAAGCAAAAATCATCTAGAGTCGTTCACCGGATCTGGTGCAGTTGCGGACAAAGCAACTACGTGGGAGAAACCGGAAGACAGCTCAAAATGCGAATGGCCGAACACGCTGCAGCGGTGCGAAGAAATGACGCCAACGCTCAGGTCGCGGCCCATTCGACGAGACCCGGCCACACATTCAAGCTCAATGAGGCCGAAATTCTCGCGAGAGGGGATAATCGCGTGAACCGCGAGTTGCTTAAGTCATGGTTCACGGGCCCACAGCCTCTCAACAACTGCAACGGCATCCCCACCCCACTTTCCATGCTGAGGCATAGGCTAGCCAAAGTAATTGACCGCTTGGGAAGCGCGCAAGCCGGTGAGCCAGATGGCCGAACAATCATCACGCCAGCATCCAACACGGGTGATGAGATTTCAACAATTAACAACGTGCATGCCGGCCATCAAGCAATTAGCGCACCAGCGGGCAACAATCCTTGATGAAGGGGAGCGCGGTTAATTGCTGTAGGTATGCAGTAGCATAGCGACTGCATCCTATAAATACTGCGACTTCCTGTGCACGAGTGACCCTTTTCTGCCACTGTTCCTGATGACGGGTTCAAGTGAGAATCAGAAACGTCATGCGAATAAAGCCCTCGTTCCGGCGATCGCTTCTTCTTCTGAACAAATATTATTGCCTACCAGTCCATTGGAGCATGCAAGTTGTCAAGTGGGAGAAAACAAAACACCTTCAGGAACCCTGGAGACTGCTGGGCATCCATGAGTATCCGATGATGTGCGTCGAAAGCTACAAGACAACAGAAGTGGAAACATTAACCGTTCCAGATAGTACAGAACATTCCATATCCAAAGGTGCCACCGATGACGTGACCGGATTTGTTAAGTCGCTCAGTATAAAAGGTGTGCGCATAACTCACTCGCCACTTCCCGGGAGGCTAAGTTGTCAGATGACACCAAATCTGCGAGGTTAGTCCTTGTCTACTGACTTCACTGTGATTGCGAAGAGGGCGAGCACAGTGAAAAGACCCACCAACGTGGACGTGGATGCATGAACGTCAATTACAGTACCTGTGCTAACTCATGAAATGTCACGAATTAACACAGGTTAACGCCTTTAACGCAAAATCGGTAAACACTACGGCTCCCAAAGTCTGATAGCGGAAAATAAACGATGTGCCAAAGAAATAAAGCAAAGTTTGGTTAAGAAAATATTATTTACTGAGATAAAAATAAATAATTTTCGACAAAAGTCACATTTTCGAGAAACGCCTATATTACAACCAAGTTAATAAAGGCTACGTATGAGGGCGTATAAAGGAGGAGGGCGCATAAAAGGTCAAAAATAAATAAGGACAGTAACAGATACAAAAAATTAGTACTTTGTAGATTGTCCATTCGAATTAATAACAGCAGAAAGTCTGTCCGACATAGACATGACAAGGTTATCTATGGTGGATTGTAAAATGTAATTATTGAGTATGAAATCCAATTTTTCCTGCATTGAAAGAGTCTTCTTAGCTTTGTGCCAATTTCTTTTGACTATTCCAAAAAGATTTTCGATTGGATTAAGATCGGGACTGTTGGCCGGGATGAAAATGGATTGGAGGCCAATTGCGGAGAGCGTGGTTGTTGCTGTTCTAAAGTCAGGACTGAAGTTGAGAGTAGAGACCTTATCCTGACTGTCAACTTACCGCCAAGTCAACGGTCATATCAACCATTCTCCACGCCGCGCAGCTTGGTTAACCTGCTTGAGAAAAAATAGCTGTCAGAGCGTGAGACTGTCTGGGCTGCGAGCTAGGCCCACGGTCAACGAAAGTGTGGATGACAGAGAGCACGACTGAACGGAAGTCCGCCGTCACACGCACGAGGCCATCACAACCTGCGTTTTTTAATGTAAGGGCGGTGAAAAGTACTCTCTAATCCCAGAATGCTGATGGTCAAATATGCCGCGTGAAGCTTCAGACGGAAGACCCTTCTCTTCTAAAATGTCATCCACAAATGGCGGTTTCCGTGCAGCAAGGCAGTGCATTCTTCACGATAATAAATCTTCAAAAGGCAATTTGGCGAGCACACGTCCGCTTTTGATAAATTCTCTTCAGGCCTGGACATTTATATGGCCATTGAAGTAATGAATTAAAAGATACGGGCAAGTAGATAATTACGCTGTAGCTCGGGTTTGGAGAGGGGAAGGGAGAGGAGGGGAGGGGAAGGGGAGAGGGAAACACCAAAATTCCAATCAGCGTCCGAGAGAAGGTGGGTCCCGGCGAAGGTAATTACATGCGGGTGGTTGATCTGAATCTGACATGTCTGAATCAATCATGAAGAGCTAGGAGAGCTGCCTACAGAAGGGGTAACTCAGTCCTTCTCAGAACTAAAATCTAAGCTACAATGACATCTTCCTAATGTGGCCTTCAGGACATTCTTATCCATGCAAGGGTCGAGCAGCCCCTACAGATAGATCGTGCATGGGACGCGTAGATGGTGTGTTTAATTCTGTCAGCCGCTGCGACGAAGCCCACCTCCGATCATTGCCTCCTCTGTGGGCCAGACGAAGGACATCTTGGGCTGCGTTGGGCGAACAGTCACTGTCGGAAACTGCGTGTCAGGAGCATTCTGTGAAATGTGGTGCTCAAGTGCCGAGAGCAGTTAATGGCGACATCTTCGTATAAGGGCGGACGCTAGCAAAACTCACGGTCAAAGCAGAATTCTTTGAAGTATTTTACCAAAGGGGCACATACAGTAGGTGGACTAACTCATGAAATGTCAGCCGAAATTTCGAAATGCATTCCCATTTTAAAACTACTCATTTTGCGGCATAATTATATAATAATTCAATTGCCTCAGGGTGTAAGCTTTCGAATGAACTCCTTTCCGACTGCATGCAAGAACGATACTCGGCAAAAAATGACTACTTAAGAAGCATGCAATTTTCTCATTGATTTTCGATGCCCTTACAAATTCAATTATTTTTCATGGAAACCATGCATAAAAATATGCATTCTTGTGCTGATTCGGTAGCAGATTACGTCTTCCTCCCATTTCATACTCGAAAGAGGGATATAATTCCATGAAAGGGCGATTCATAAAACGTCATGTATTTGCATTTACTAATGTGGCTTGTAAAGTTAACAATATGGCTCAACTTCACTGCTAAATTTTATAAACCCCACATAGCCTTCTCCTAATACCGTAGAGAAATGTATGGTTTTCCATACGCAGAAAATATACGGCTTGTAATTTGGGAACCCTGAATGTAAGTGTAACGGCAGGTCGGGTTCAAAATTATTCGGGAATTGGAAACGTTTCTGAAAGCCGAATCATACCCTTCCTTCGAGTGCAAAAGTGGGAGAAGACGTAATTTACTATCGAAAGAGCGAAAGAATGAATATTTTATGCATGTCTTCCATGGAATATAATTGAATTTTTAAGGGCATCGAAAATCAGTAAGAAAATTGCATGCTTCTTAAGTAGTCATTTTTGCCGATTATCGTTCTTCCATGCAGTCGGAAAGAAGTTCATTCGAAAGCCTACACCCTGAGGCAACTGGATTATCATAGAATTATGCAGCAAAATGATTAGTTTTAGATGAGGCTCTTGTCCGAAAGATACAGTATAATTTACCAGCATTAAATATGACCACCTTTTCCCGCGAGGAGGCCTAACACGTAATTTTGTTACCCATGTCGCGGATTTCCAGCTTTGATTCTATGTCGGCCTTCCGCCGTTATACATATCGGCTGCCTGCAAAGAACGCATAAACGTATCAAACGCCAAAACTGGGATTCTTAAAATTATTTTGCCCCTTAAGTGTCGAAGTTAAGGCGAGGCCGACGCGGACGACTGCATCCGCTTACTATCCCACAGGGGACGGACCTAAGTAACGAAAACAACCACAGCTGATTTTTATATGTGGCGTCCAGCGCTAGCTGTCAAATGCATTTTGTTCTCCTTTTCAACTGATAACAAAGGCAGTCTTTGCTTAATGCGTTTTTCCAGAGTTTCCACACGAATTTGCGGCCTTATTATCACATGTCTATCAACAGGCTACCCATGCAGAGTGCGCACAAAGACTCCCAAATAACTGGTTGATATTTTTTGTATTTGCTTAGAAAAAAACTGAAACACTCCCTTGATTTCAAACTACTTACGAATACCTAGTACGTTTGAAGTTAACCAGTAAAACGAGAAAAGGAATATGTTGCTGCTAAGAAGCTTTGAAAATGGGAGAACAGTTGAAAGACTCCCATGAGTGGTTGCGTCAGTCAGGCATCAATGGCTTCTCCTTAATCTAGCCACCGATCCAAAGCACCTTCGGGCACTGTATGAACATTAGGCTCAGTCAGTTCGATTAAGAGAGAGAGGGTGCGGTAGATGCTGCGCAAGTCCGTTACCAGCATAAACTACTGCACGCACAAATCGCCATTCCAGCGTACACCATGCTCTGGAGCGCATCGTGGATATCCTCGGTTGTGAAGGTAAAACTAAAATTGTACATACCTCAAGACAATATCTTCCTAGTGACAGGAGGATGTCTATAAAATCATTACAGAAAGCACATAGCATGAAACACTCAGGCCTAATAAACACATGAAGCCATGGTTATTTAAACACATAAATGAATTAGTAGAGCTTCTTAAAATATTTGTGTTGGTAGAGGGACGCTTACCGATCGTGTTACGCAACTCATTTGTTCCGTGTTGCTCTTGCGGCACTCGCACGAGCCTACCCAGCAGCGGCACAGCGGCGCATGACATAGGCTGAATAACACTACCGAAAATTTTATTCTGCCTCCAGTACGCGCCGCTGTGCGGCTGTTGGCTGGCCCAAGAGAGGGCCCCAAAGCACAACGGGACGAGCGAGTTCCGTAACACAGTCGGTGAGCACCTTCCTACCATTGTATGTACCCAATCGCAACCGATAGGACAACTAGCCCGTGGCTCAATGGTTAGAGGCGTTGGACTCCTATCTAACAGGTCGCGGGATCGAGCCCCAGGCGTTCTGCACCTTGGAGTTGCGTATGACTGGCTGACGGCAGCTAATAAGCTAGAAATGGCCATTCCAGTCTCCCTTGTCTTTGCTGGCTATGTTTCTCTCCCAATCTTCACGTTTCTCTTCCCCAATGAGGCAATCTAAATGAGTGATTATTTGCAGATCATGAATAAAGGAAATGTACGTATTACGCATTATTTATAGGTTACCTTTTCACATTTTTAACCCTGCATTTTACATGTTTTCTCCGAAGCAGATCAGAATCTCTCTAGTTTCATATAAAGAGACCATATGATGTTTTCCATAAATTAGAGGGTTTGTGGGTCATCTATGCCTCGTGTAAGCAGTACTATTATATCGCCGGGTATTAACTTACACTTCAAATTATGCAAAAATATTAAAACGTGTTTCATTCAAAAGCTCTTAATGTTTAAATGGTCCTTCTATCTAAGTTTAATCTTTAAAGAGGAATTAACCGCGTAAAGTGAATGCAAAGGATTGTGTTAAAATATTCACCAGAAAAGCATGATTAAGTACGTAAAATACTGGAAAATAAACTGAAAGAGGAACCTACACAGGGTCTTTCGACAGCAGTTACTGCAGTAGATTCGATGGAGTCTCAACCAAAAGCAGTGATTATGTCACGCATTACTGGACTTGATTTACGTTCTATGCCGAGAAGTGTTATTTGTCTATGTGACTATTACTATCGGATTTAAAGAAGTCTGCCAACCTATCTACGTTTGTTACATGCATGAGATGTACTGGGACTTCTAGAACGTAAAACGAAGACCTTACTTATGCTTTCGAACAGAAAAGTCTACTCACTGTAAGCAACAGCCCTCACTAGGCATGTGCTAATGTTCTAAAATAGGATTTCGGTTGGAAACGACTAGTGAAATGAAGTTTCAGTACTGACTGGCGTACAGTGTGATTCCGGAGCACTTTTTACATATTGGGAGTTTGGTCTTCGGAATGGGCAATTTGTCCCACACTTGAGGTATTCACCCTCGCAATAAATGGCAAATTAATCAGCGTGCAGTTTTCACTGATTTTTACAGCTTGTATAAATTGAATCATCTTTTTTAGAGCGCATTCATCAAATATTAATTTTTCTGCTGCCTTATGGGGAATTATGCTGTGTCGAATTTGAATGGAATTTGTTTTTAACTTTAATAACAGTAAATTCATGTATTACTTTAAACCTAAACAGTTGTTTTACACTCACCAAAAGTTTCCAATTGCATGCTGTATGGATTCTACTTCAGCAAAATTATGTGCCAGGAATAGAGCAATTACTGTTTAAAATATTTTAACATGTCCACAGATTTGGTTGCATGCTTCGCAGGCAGTATTAAAATTGTGTGCAGATGTCATGCTGTCGAAATAATTATTTCGGCTTCTCGAACTTCCCCCATATACGCACTCGCTTTATCTACCACAAACTTTAAATGCGACGTCGAGTCCCGTAAAATGAACACAAAAATAAGCTGCGCGATTATTTACCGTACTAATAGCACAGGTAATAGCGAAAAGCCCAGACACGCGAGTTTCGCCGATCTCATACAGCTGCCTGACGCAGCTGCGAGGGGTTCAGCTCGTCAGTGGATCCCCCAGCTTTCCGCGCGTGTTTTCTGGTATATGAACGCCAGTTTCAACTTGTCTCGTTTAATTTCCGAAGTAACTAATGCGCGAACATGGAGTAAATCTTTCGAAACCGACCTTTTCAGGCATGGTCAAACTTCGGACCGTGCCTGAAAAGGTCGGCTCCGAAAGATATATTCCAAGTTCGCGCAGTAGTTTCCTCGAAAATTAAACAAGGCACAAAAATAAGTTTTCCATGCATCCCCTCTATACCATATCAATGAATTTATACAGATATCGAAAAACGATAAAACAATATCCCCCACTTGTGCTAAAGTTTATAAAGAGTGTGATTTTTGCAAGCGACTTGGTGATCATTCTTCCGGACGTCAGCATGCTGGTGTTGGCGAAGTTAGCACATCTATGGCATTTTCTAGTGGTGGAATGTCCTCGGGAGACTGGGCAAGACCCGATATTCGCATTTTCAACGAGAAAATGAAGATCTCTTCAGTACTCGTTGACTGAGACCATTCGCAGCCTCTTTCCCGACTCAAAATGGCCAACTAAGATTCGGGAGAGAAGCATCCAGCACGAGCCTGTCTGTAGTTATTTTCAGTTACATAAATCGTG
>CACRXP010000063.1:1764477-1775065 GCA_902702965.1 Spirometra erinaceieuropaei
TTTAGGGAGGAGGAGGTCCTGCAGCAAAAAGAGGGGGCTGGAGACAATGGAAATGTTTTAGAGAATGGCAATATCGACAGTAGTCAGAGGAAGATTTTGAAGTTAAAGCCCGGAGCCATGCTCCTCAGGAAGAGAACCAGTAGGGCATTGTTCAACAGCCATTTCAATGATTTCTATTTCGGAAGAGGGTTGGAAACTAGTGAGAGGGAGTTAAGAGAGTGTCGGCGACGTCATTCCTAGACCGTCGGTGTGACGGATATCTGAGGTCAAAAGGAAAATGTGACTAGGCACGGAGCTCGGTGGCCTTGCGTTTATCGGAAGTAGTCTAGAAAACACATCCATGAACAACGTGATGTCCGTGTTCTCAAGTAAGTTAAAACAGTGTTTTGTGGCGGGACAGAGGCAAGAAGTTTCCGTCCAAATGTGCAGTGACACGATCCGGCAGTTGATAACATTTTGGAGGATAAAACTAAAGGTTGAATCTGACCTGCTTGGTACTGCTATAAAGCCGCAGCGACTACAATGCGGGAAGCGACGACCATGACGATTATGCGTGTGCTAAGTTCAGAATACGCCAGACGCGTTGCGTGTATCAGGACGGCCTTTACGTTGTCAAAAGCAGCGAGGACACCTGGAGAGAGTTTGAATAGACCATTGGCTCCAGATAGGAGGTTCCTTGAGGGCAGAATGGCATCAGCCCATTTTGGAAGGAACCGACGGTAAAAATTAACCGTACTAATAAAACACGGCAGTTAAGGCTTTAAAATGGGAGGCAGTAATTCCTAGTTTAACCCAGCCCTTGAAAGACGTGAGTGAATGCCATTCGTGTTGACCAAGTGGCGAGACATGCGAAATAGAAAACCGTGAGACGTGCTCTGAAACGCTAAGCAAAACACCAAATTGTTGAAAGCCGTCAAATATCGTTGCAAGATGCTGAATGTGTTATTTAACGGCGGCTCTGGATAGGCCTAGACAAAGAATAAACCATGTAGCACTGTGTATAAGAACCTCTGGAAGATTGTGAAAGTGCTTTTGGGTCCAAATGGCATGATTGGAAATCAAAGGATTTCAAAGAATGTGGTAACAAGCGTCTTAAAAAGATGTCTGAGACAACGGTCATTTGAAGGAATGCACAGACCAGTCTGATCTGTGGCGAGGTATTATGCTGGCCATCTCTCAACATTATCACTCGTTTTAATGGCTGTCCTGTTTGTATTATTGTAATAGACACCCCTGAAGGCCAAGCCACGCGTCACTTGCTTACTTTATGATCAGATCGTTGGACATTTCGAATATTGACTTTATTCGCCTACTGGCTTTTGCTGTTGTTGATCTTACTTATGACTCGTAAGATAAAGGCTGTTAGTTCGTGAGACAAATGTTATTACCATAGTTGGTTGTATCTGACGTCTGCGCACTTTATTCCACCTTACTATCCTACTGGATAACCTTGACTATCGTATATTTCATTCGTAATTTTTTTATTCTACTGACACCCATTTTTCTCGCAATTCGTCTGGATTATTTTGCCCTCTATATATTGCTCATCATGTATGATTCCAACTAAGTGCCGGATGTGCCCACCCAGTCTGTTCATACCGTCACATTTGTCCTGCCCAATTTCCGACAGCGTGCGGTGCAAGTCCACTTCATTCGAATTCATTCTGCCTTTAATTCGGCTAACGTTACGACCGATTTGGCGAAATATCAGAAACTTGTGGAGGCACTCCTCCTTAGCGTTATCTCTCACGGGCATTCCTTGATATCTAGTCCCATTGAATGCTCCCGACTCGCAGCATAAGGTGGAAATACCAGCAGCGTTATTACAAGTGAGCGGACTCTCGGTAAGCAGAGGCCCTAATATCCCCAAAAATTCGCTCTGTTTTCGGAGACATGCAGATAAAGGGGAAGCTCGTCAATGAGAAGTTTCTAGAGCGTCTGGCGGCAGATGTTCAGACAATTCTGGCTTTTGACTCTCAATATGCCTTAGTCTCACAGCTGATCGAGTCGGCAAACTGGATAATGGAGGTGAAGCGTTTCCAGCCGTCTTCCATCTTCTAGCTCTCCAAATCCTCATTGTCGACCATGAATAATCAGATAATGAAGCAGATATCGGCCATAACGAATGAAATAGCCTCCCTGAAATTGCAAATTGCATGCCTTATTTCTCGTCGCTCACCCAGTCGCCATTGCTTTCGCTCTCTACCTCGTACTGCTGATGTTTGCTGGTATCATACGAACGTGACCGAAAAGACCCATCGCTGTCCATTGCTCTGTTTCCTCAGGCTGACACAAGGATAAAAGTTCCCCTGAGAAAATCAACAGAGCGGAATGAACTACTGGTTACTTAATCAGACCACTCTGGTTGCTAATGATAGAACACCGCATCTACAGTTTTGAGGATATCACTGCCACTTTATTATGGAAAAGAAGGCAACTGATCCCATTTCCCCACCGATATCCTACATGGTGCTTCTAAAAAGCATCCTTAGTTTGTTCCAACTGTCCGCCACCCCACTCATCCATGGCATTTGAGGAAACGACTGACTTGACCAACATTAGTTTTCCACTTTCACAAAAGTCTGTCATTTACACCTCAAGGATAACACGCACATTCAGTATATTAGATACAGGAAAGAGTGGGGCGTATTCCCTAAGGAAGCTGATCACTCTTGCCTCTTTATTAACAAACTATGGTGGGTTCGATAGAAATCAGGAACAAGGAAGTGGTCTTTACATAATCAGCTAATGGAATGGCAGATGTGTGCGGCAAAAATAAAGAATCAAATGCGGTGCGACTGTAGGATTGTAAACGGAGGAGGACTTCAAGAATTGAAGAGGCTAATACCGTTTGTGTGGTGGTTCACTTACCTTCCAGATGAAAAAGGCTCGTGTAGTTTTTGGGTTCGAGCGCATGTCCCACGAGCTCTACCACTGCTGCCACCTCCATACGGATATGCTGTTTAGTCTTACTTGGACAAAATTCCTCCAGTAGGTCTAAAAATTGTTTGTAGACCCATACCTCTGTTCTCTTTGTTTGTGTGCTACCAGCGAGGAGCTTGGAAACGAAATAATCCTTTAATGCCGGATGTGAGCGCGCGGACACCTAAACATAATGTTGACAAATATCTTCGACATTCGTATATGTCAAAACGGAAGTAAGCACTACACTGACCAGAAAAAATATACCAATTGCGGAATAGATGAGAAACAGCAAACCGCCTAAAGCGCTACCCCTCAGGTTGTTGAAGGGAAAGATAAAAATTAAGGTGGAAAAAAGATGAAAAAACGTAACAAAGAGCAAAAAGGATACAACAACCATGTGTCTGTCAAAAACCTTTAGAAAGTACCCCGAAAAACCCTAGGATGCATTGTGTGGCGACTGGATGTACTCTTCTCGCGGTGTAACTCCTTACGAACTGGATAGTGTTGTTTGAATTAGGAGACACTTACCGCGCTGATCTGGGACGACGATGGTATGACTGTGTATCAGTGAAAATAGCCCGTGTCCCTTCCCTCTTTACCATCAAACCCTTTCCCGCAACTTACCGCAGCACTCGCCTCTTCCACTCTCTCTACGTCGGTACGTCCCACGACACTCTCTGCAGTTAACCGGAGCTCTGCATTCCCGCAGGCTGTTTCGAAGGCATGTCAGTGTCGCTTCACCATCTAGACGGGCCACTCCTCTACTGTAACTCAGTCTGTTTGTGCAATCAATCATTATCGTATATTTTTGGTTTCTATCTCTTTCAATTATACTTTGCAAAGTCCTAATTTTTCTTTCCTTTCGTAGAAATGAGTATCGATTCGCGTTAACGACTCTATTCAGGTCGGTCTTAGCCATGATTCTTTTACAGAGCTTCATTGCCTCGGTGTGATATGCTTGGCGTTCTCATCCGCTACAGCGGCATTCTCGCGATGAGGATGTTGCGGCATCCAGTCGTTTAACGAGATTGTACATTACTCGCAATCATGGCTTTCCTACTACTTATTAACAATGGTTGCGCTCAAGTGCGTCCACTCTGCCATCGCTGCGTGCGTGCAACGTGCCGAATGTGCTTTAGCGTGCTCTACTGCCTTCTGTTATATACCTTTTTCGTTCTATTTAACTTCGATTTTGTTTTCCAAATGTTTGAATTGAGATATTATTGGACTTCTAGGCCGCATGAGAAGAAGATTATCAAGGGAATGCCTAGAGAAATAAAATAGAAGGCATATCCTTTTTTTATTAATGCCAAACGTTCTCGAGCGGACGAATCGGACAGGAAGTCGCCATCAGGCCGCTCACTTGACGTTGATCCAGGCGACAGGGAGGCACCAGGCTGGTACCATCTTTGCCAGCTGGTGACTCAAAAGAACATTACTGCCTATGCATGTCTTATGTTGCCAAGTCGAGGTTTGCGTAGTGAGGAACAAAGGCTTCCTCGTGGAAGTGTACGGATTGGAGTCCGCCTAAAACGTCCCCTCATCGCATACTGGAAGCGGGCCGTCGATCAGAATGGCTATTGAACGACAGTAACGTTACTGTTGTCACGGATTCTATTTTCTTCCGCTCAGCAGCACTCATGAGGCTAAATAATAACGAACAGTATTTTGCCCAGTTTAGTTCGGATACTTATTACGACTAGCTTCAATGTGCTTTCGAAATTAGTCTTCTGTTAGCGAAGTTATCGGAAATCAGCAAAACACGGAGATATATTCTTAAGCCATCTGCGAAAGTAATGTCGTTCCTTGCTTCAAATTGAATCTGATCTTTAACTTCGTTCGAAAAAGAGCCTTTGTTTGTGCTCGGTAAACTAGACACTTACCAATTTAAACTGCACGTTATAAATTACGGCAGTTATCTAGAGATCTTGCTATCAAGGGAAATATAAATATCCACGACCATTCTTCGTGCGAATAAAGCTTGAAATATCGGAAAGAACCAGGACCACAGACCTACTGAACGGAGACCGACGCCCTAAACACTCAACCTTGTAAGGACAGCTGTCGCACAAAAACATAGTATATACTCAGATTAAAGCGATTTGCCCTTATTTGTGAACCGTTTGCCATTTCGTTTGACAAAAATTTGTCAGAAATACTTAACTTGCTCCCAGCTGGCGCCACAGACCAGCACCCTTCGGCCTAAGTGACCTTGTAGTGCTTATGTAGGATTTTTCGTTGTTCTCCGTTCTGCCTATTCTTAAGCAAAAATGACGTAACATTTGTCGGGACGACTTCAGTCAAATGAGGGCAAATCTAACCTGCAAAAATAGAACTCAACGTTAACGGGTAATGCCAGAGATGACTGCGAGTAGTTCATGAACGTCCTTTTGCAGTTCACCAACTATCGCTACCCACTCTCAAGGGTAACACAGAAGAAGCAGACCTGGTGGCTAAGTAGCAACCAAAAGAAAGAACACCAATAAAAAGTATAAATTGTAAAGAAAATACTATGTCACTGGGCAAGTTGAATATCTCAAGAAAGACCAGATACAGATAAACAAACTGAGAAGCATGAATGTAAAGACAATACAAACTAAATTAGAAAGGGTTCTTGCATATACAACCGTTCTTTCTGAAGTCGGGAGTGATAGGTCATGTCTGTTAGACTTTTGGCGGGGAGTGCAGCACTGCAGGAATATGCGACAGAGGGACGTGGGCAGGTTGCCATTGGGTGGGAGAGAGCGCCGGACGACATAAGCCAAGGAAACTGTGGATTTGAGGAGCAGCAACCAAGAATGGAAGGTGTACCGGTATGGCTACCGACACGCAATCACACTGTGAACTTTTTCAGTCTAGTTCAGTTTATTGAAGGAACGGGCGTGAGCCTTGTGCGCCCTAGTAACTACGGTAAATTAGATGCGGTGTACAGAGAAATCATCTCGGCTGGAATATTGAAAACTGACTCATAATAGAAGACCAAACAGCGTGTGAATAAAAGGACATGAGCTCGAACACTCATTGCTTTTTTTTCACTCCGGAACCTATATATGTCAAGGTTCTATTTAAAATTTCGTATCGATAATGACATCACAAATCCTGCATGGAGGGCACTCCATGATTTGACCACTAGGACAGAAAAGGTGTACTTAAAGACACCCAGCCTTGCCTGCTGAGTAAGCAGTTTCAACCGGTGATCTCGGAGGTTGGTCGTGGTAGCGAATTTAAGAATATCCTCAGGGGCCAGGCTACGGTCCAACCCCTTCACTATGCGGAATGCTTCCAAGAAATCCCCGACAAGGCGCCTATAACTCAAGGGGTAAAGGGTGAGATCTATTTGCGCATATCATATGTAAATGAGCTTGGACCCACAACCATTTTCGTGGCTCTTCTCTGAGTTCTTTCGAGGCAATTTTGATTTTGAACCGCCCACGGTCTCTAGGCTTGAATGTCGTATTTCGTGTTCGGCCGCACGAATGTTCCGAATGTCTTTAAAAAACTGTCATAATCGCACGTTTGGTGGCGTACAGTACAGACATTGCGCGTCTTTCCACTCTCGAGCAATGATCGGGTGGTGTTAGGGAGTTCGAAGTCAACACGCTAATGCCCTTTTGAGTTTTGATGTCTTTTTAAGTTACACAGCCCAGAAAGTAGTCTCTGTGCTGGCAAAGCTATTTGGGATGTCTGAGCGAAGTATAGTACACTTGCGAATGCTACACCGCAGGAGACTACTGTTTTACAAACATTGCTACCTCACATACATATACATATGGAATGTACTTCGAGGCCCTGCCGATGAGGACGGACTACAGTCAAAGATAATTTTTTTTATCATTAAAAAACCGTCGGGGTCACATCGAAGCAAGTTAAAATAAATTTACATGCGAGTTTTAGATGAGGTATGCGAATCTTTAAAAATTGCAATTCATAGTTTCTGAATTAGTAGTCCATTGAGAAACATGATGATTGAGGGGTGAAAAAAAATCCTTACAAAAAGTTAAAAATGATTGGATTAATTTTACAGGAGAAAAAAAACCTCAATAAAAATAATGATAGAAAAAAGCGAGCAGGACTGGCCTGTAGGTGGCGGTATATAACGGAATGTTGTCGGTCATCGTCAGGGTAGCAATAAATCTCAGCCTTGAGGGGTACGTATGCGGGTCAGACTGGACTGGCTTGCATGTGGCATTGTATACGGGATTCACAATTGAGATCGTCTGGGCCGGATTGATACGGCGCATGAAACTATTTGCGTCAAAGAGGCCAGACGAGAGGAACCCAGATGCGATCGGCCACAGCACGCTTTGAGCTCAGCCGAGCAGTGAGGAAGGGAGGTACGACCGAACTACTAGTAGACAGTGAATACTGAGGGTTTCGCCCTGAGCGTCGACAGACCTCATGAGGTCAGAATGCGGGAGATGACATCAAAAACCGCGAAAATTGTCGTTATGGGGGAGGAGTGATAGCAGTGAATTTGGAAACCAATTAAAAACAGGGGTTTCTAATGATATAATTAAGAGATATCACTTAATCTACCACTAAATCCCAGGAGAACCCTCCTCGAAGTCAAGAATCTGAGTAATCGGGAATGAGACCGTTAGCAGTGCCTTTATGCTTTTCGGTGTAAGATGTTTGCGTAATTTCGACTTGAGTACCAGTAACTTAGGCGATAATCTAATTTCAGGCGGAAGATTATTCCAAAGGAAGGCATATTTGGAAGCAAAGAAGAGGGAGCGCTTAGATGTAGCACAAAGAGGCGGCGGAATCACCATGCAGGAGTTGCGCGTGGCATAAGACCGATCTCTCGGAGTGAGAGTGTCAATGAGCGGAAGACTGGAGCTAGAGTTGATGCGAAAAAGGAAGCAAAGGCCAGCTTCGAGTCTTCTAACCCACAAAAACTTAATGTTCGCCAGCTGACATCTTTGAGTATAAGAAATACCGGACGAAGCTGGAGAGAACAGTTTCCAGGTGAAAACCCTCTGAACATTTTCGATTTTATTACGATCGCAGGCGTTCATTAAACCGAAGAAAGGACAACAGTATTCGAGGACTGGAAGAAGTTGAATAGAAGCCTGCGGTGTAGCATTCGCAAGTGTACTATACTTCGCTCAGACATCCCAAATAGCTTTGCCAGCACAGAGACTACTTTCTGGGCTGTGTAACTTAAAAAGACATCAAAACTCAAAAGGGCATTAGCGTGTTGACTTCGAACTCCCTAACACCACCCGATCATTGCTCGAGAGTGGAAAGACGCGCAATGTCTGTACTGTACGCCACCAAACGTGCGATTATGACAGTTTTTTAAAGACATTCGGAACATTCGTGCGGCCGAACACGAAATACGACATTCAAGCCTAGAGACCGTGGGCGGTTCAAAATCAAAATTGCCTCGAAAGAACTCAGAGAAGAGCCACGAAAATGGTTGTGGGTCCAAGCTCATTTACATATGATATGCGCAAATAGATCTCACCCTTTACCCCTTGAGTTATAGGCGCCTTGTCGGGGATTTCTTGGAAGCATTCCGCATAGTGAAGGGGTTGGACCGTAGCCTGGCCCCTGAGGATATTCTTAAATTCGCTACCACGACCAACCTCCGAGATCACCGGTTGAAACTGCTTACTCAGCAGGCAAGGCTGGGTGTCTTTAAGTACACCTTTTCTGTCCTAGTGGTCAAATCATGGAGTGCCCTCCATGCAGGATTTGTGATGTCATCATCGATACAAAATTTTAAAAAGAACTTCGAGACAGTGTCCGTTAATGCTCTATAAAAATATCGGGCTGCTGCTAATACCTACAATATACTGATCATGAGGAATTTCACAGTTAATCTGTGCAGAAATTTAAGAGGAGGAATTATGTATCAGTCTCTGGTTTAGCATATTATGAAATGCCTTCTGGAAGTCAATAGACGGTGCGTGGTCCGCATGCCTGTTGTTGACAGCTGGTGTCTAGCACCGGGCCGATTCTAGCTGATATATTGTACAGGATCTTCCCCTTCGGAACACATGCAGGCAGTTCGTGCCAATTTGCGGACTACAGAGAATCGCAACAATTCGATCTCTGTTATTCACCTCATAAAGTCGCTGAGAGTGCGTGTCAATCTTATGCGCCTGCAATTTGTCTTCGATGCCCTGCTACCACCTTTGTATGGAGGAGTAATTTGCGCCAGCTTCCAATCGATAAAAAGTGTTCCGATGACAAATAATGCTTGGAATAACAACATAAAGGGCACAGAAAGCACACTAGAACGTTCTTTGAGAAGTCTGGATGGAATAGAGTGTGGTCCTGCAGACTTTGATTCGTCCAATGTCCCTTATTCTCTGAGGACGATACCTTCCTAGAAGAGTATAATTCTCCTGATTGGTGCCGGCAGTCCTTCAATGGAAGGAGGAAGAAACCTTGTATCGTTTGTGTGGACTATTTGGAAACATCGTCAAAAATACAAAAAGGTTTCTCTGCCATCAACAATATGAACCCCATCGTACTTCTTCTTAGGCAGTTGCAGGGTAAATTTGGGTTCTGCGTTGCATTTTGCAGTATCCTGGCTTCGCGCGTAAGTATCCTTCACTCCACTTAAAGAGTCACTTCAACTCGTCTTGCGGTTCACATTCTCATTTGAAAGCGCTTATTATTCGTGTGTGTTGAACGCCCATTCATTTATGCTCTTTTGAGTGCTGATATTTGAGGTCATCTTTTCAAGGTCGGGCGTGTGCGCTTGCGGGTTGCGTTTTTGGGCGTTTTGATGCGCGTCCTCACTTCTGGTCTATATGCTATGAAACAAGAAGCCGTATTAAAAGGTATGTCCGTCACCTTCCCTTAAAACCAGGTCTGCGTCGGTCTTAATGCCATTTTACTTACATAAGGTTATATTTAATTAACGAACGGATTTTTTTCGAGTCGCCTTGTTTTTGGTGCTCAGTCCTTCTGCTTCCACTTATAAGTTTTGGTGCCAAATATGCAGTTTTGCTTTCTTATGTTGAATTATAAAATTATGTACCTAATTTATTAGACTGGAGTCCAGAAGAGGCTTCTGCAAAATGGCGTCCTACGGTTCGGATTCACATAAATGCAGAGTACTTCGCGATAGCCGTACTCTTCTAAGCACACAGCATTAGAATTTCTGCAGTCCTTTACTTTCATTTTCTCCGTATTTTCATTCGCGTAGTGTGTTGGACAACACCTTCTTAACAGGGTTCCGATTTTCCACCCATCGCCATTTTGCCATCATACGTATTTGACTAGGCCATTTATTTTATGAAAAGCATGCGTCGCGTACACTGACGCGGAGTATATTTACTGGTTATGTGGTCTTTGTTCTTCCGTGGAACGTAATAGGACTATAACTATTTTGACATTTTGTTGTTTTTGTCGCCACATGAAAATGAAAACCTGCCGAGATGCCGACTGTCAGTAAAAATTGAACTCGAATGTCATGTAACGGATGGCAAGAATGAACGTCTTTCCCGCATTCCGTTGAAAGAAGTCCTGAGAAGTATTACCGGTGCCTTGTGACAGATATAATGTGTGCTAAGTCTATGAGGCCTGCCACTTGGGGCCGCCCACCAGCGTCTGCCATGCGCAGCGCACAGACTCAAGTTATCAATTGCCACACTGAAGACTCTGACCAAGGAGATAAGTGATATGTCCTGCTTCTTTAGTAAAT
>CACRXP010000064.1:3670-19925 GCA_902702965.1 Spirometra erinaceieuropaei
AAACAAAACGTTTCCTGGCCAGGTGATTAAGCTTCTGAATCCGCCAAACAATGCAGCCCGAAGTTCGCGCAGCAAAGGGACACCGTCAAGATAACACACCTGACGATGCATTCACATATCAACTGCGGAAGATGGGTGTTTCGGCCAAGATCACTTCGGAAAAAGTTTGCAATACAAGTCCTTGCGGTTTCACATAATCTTCAGGAAATTAAAATTCCTCTTTACCCCTGCGAACTATGTTCGACTTATCGACTTCTTCCATTATCCTTTAGTAAAAGGACAGTTTTTCGTTTGAGATGGGAGGACAGTCATATGAAATGAGGATATGCTTTTGAGTACTCGTAGACGTTGCGCCTTGGACTGGCTCCAACGGAGCCTCCTGGTAATATTTGGTCATTACGCTGTTGTTCATCGATCGTATTTTTCGTCGGTTCGCTTTATGAGAACAATCGTTTTCCTTCCTGCCCGAGTCAACTAACTGCGTGGTTAAGCGAAGTTAAGTCTCACGGAAGAAGCACGTGATCCTTGCACGTGCGTAAAGACCGAAGGCCGTCACATTGGTGTAAAGAGTTAAGTACACTGAACCACTGTGCGCTAAACCTGTGTTCATTATTTTTTTTGCAAAAAACATAATTCTGACGAATCGGCTATCCGATCCCCATTGAAAACTCTTAAAATTAACTCTGGGAGATGCGCAAGTGACACCGAAATGGTTTTGCAACTTAGGGATAGATTAAGCCCAGGGATCCAGGAAACCAATCACATTTTTGTGCTTCTTAAGCGCCAGACGAACACAGAGCCAGCTGGTAGATACGGTAGGAGAGAACGGTGGTTATGCACAGATTCTGACTTATACCAAAAGTTCAAAATATATTCAGATACAAGAAAACTGGTCGAAGCTGGAATTTTTCTGGAGGATAGTAGAGGTTTGTTTTAACTGAGGTGTCAGTAACAATGTCCTATAAGGTACAGCTGAAGAGAAAATTTCCGTTCATATTGCAAAGGAAACGTCCAAGATCAGCACACTAATACGTACCGGAACTATATTCTTTACCATACAGTTAATCTTAAGCATTCTTAGCAGCACTGTTATCCTCATCAGCATCAAGGCTATGAATGTAACTAAGTTTACGGCCAGCAGTCGAAGTTACTCCATTCCTACTGCAACTAAGGCAATTTACGTTACTACTGCTTATATAATCGTCGAACATGTCAAAATACTAAGAATACCATAGACAAAAATACAACATATGCTTGAATTATCGATATTTGTATGAAATAAGGGCAGCCGCCACCACATTTTCTCCCGAAATGTATAAACTGTGGGTGATTACGGAACAGATCATGACGGAAGTTTTTAATACTGAATTTCCATCTCGTCTACTTATCTAATAACAGCTATGTTTGAGCTCTGAAGATTTCACAGTGCAATCCGCGAAGATGAGGAAACTGCAGGAGCTAGTGCGGGATATGATGCAGTTTCCAGTCCTGTATCTTTGTTTAGCAAGGCGATCGGCCTCCGGTACAGGAGAAAGAAAGAAACAAGAAACTACAGTTTAATTGGCGCTTAGCATGTTTAGGTTCAGAAGAAAGTTCTTGCTCGCCAACTTTCGCAGCAGAGGGTCAACGGGAAAGAAATACTGACACACACATATGCTCGAATGTGGCGTTTAATTGCTCGGACTTGTTGAATCTTATCGGCCTTGTCAGGACTATCCTGCTGAAACACACTTGACTAGAATGAGACAAACGCTGTTCTTCCTAGCAGAGGCGATAATGATGGATCTTTCTTACTGTCTTCACACGCGGCAGATACTAAAAACAGCGAGACACAGGAATTTAAATCCCCGTATTGCAGGTGGCTTTGCGCTAAATTCCAGGGGGGTGGTGGGCTAGGGTTTGTGTTAGCGCCAGAGTTAGGGTTAGGGTTGTGATTAAGGTTAGGCTTAGTAGAGCTAGGCAAAGGGTTATAGGGTTAGCGCTATAGCAGTGAAATGGACATCCCCATCAGGAAGCCAGCGTAAGGCCACTTGTAGCACGGAGGTCCCTAATCCCCTGTCCATGAAGGAGTTGACTGCCCATAGTTTCTAGTAAGTTCGTCAGTGGCAAATCTGGTTATGATCACGCTACCGCTTAGTAAATAGACAAGCAAAATACATGCTTAATTTCCCCTAGCAAAAATTTGGCCATTTTTAGAAAATATTACGGAAAACGAATATTAATTGCATAGTGCAGTAGTTTGTCAGCGATTATTGTTGTTTAAAAGGGCATTATTCCTATCACTGGGGACAAGAAAAGTACGTTTCCTGCGGTTACGTCGTATAAAGGACATCGGTTTTATATATAATTGTAGGGGGTCTACTGTGAACCATCAGGCATCGCATTGGAAACTGTCGCATATAAATAATTGTTACAAACATACGATTCTAGAGTACTTTTTTAAAAAAGTGACATGGGTTTCTGCCGGTTCTTTGTTACTTCACCTCTCTGTAATTATTGTTCTCCCAAGCGTCTCCTCATAATTATTCCTGCGCTTTTGATGAACCGTCGCTAGATTTGTGAAATTTCATAGTGAATCAAGGGAAAACATCTCAAGAGTCTTATGCAATATCAGATAAACTAGGGGCAATAGAACAAATATGTGCCTGGGTGCACCTTCAAATAATCTGCCAGTGGAGGTTATTATGCCGGAAAATCACAAGATTAAAAGGAGAGATTTTACGAAAGATTAGATATTGTGCAGTATGAGTTTTGGGCATACTTTTGTTGTCTGTTCTTCGTGCGCGGTTTTACCATCAAAACACGCAACACGAAATCAGATCAGGCACCGCTTAATAACTAGGAAATTTGTTATCCACATTAAATATTCCACGGAAACCCCTATGAATACTAACATATTCGTCGCAGTCGTCTAATAAATGAGGGCTCTAGGCCACATTCTCAGTGTTATACTCCAGATACCGTTTATTGTCAGGTAAATCCACTGAGCAGAACCGTTGAATTAACCACATAACTGATCTTTATATGCATTCTTGCAACTCTCTTAGGGATTAATCCCAGAATGTTCCGGAGTCATTCGTCCTATTGTAAGTAAATTCGTCAGCCAGGTTTTCATCCGCTTCCAGATTCGTAAATCAATCAATAGGTTTAGACGCTGCTGACTCTGACAGAATAACCGAATAACTGAAGGGCTTATATAAGACTGCAGGGACCTAGAAATGCCTGTACCAAAGACATTATTTGTGATTTTTGATGAGCTCTGGTAAAACTATAAAGTTTTACATCCTAGCTCGATTCTCAATGAGGTTGCAACATTTTTAAAACTTTACGTACGCATGGTCGTCACCTGCAATCTAGCTAATATATGAGTGTATTTGTTTTACATATTTTCACCAAACAAAGTTCGAATTTCCGTCCTTAGAATTTTCTTGATATCAAGTTTGATTTGAATGGGGATCATTATATGAGCCCCTCATTTTCAAGCGTCAAATGATCATCAACTTTTGGTCCTTTCGAGAAGGCCGATACAACTGTTCATTGACCATACTAAAGAATACGTTTCTTCGAGGTGCGATGCAGAGCCTCGAGTGAAAACGACATGCACTTCCCAAGAAGTAAATTACATGCAAACTACCCATGCAGAATATTAGCGCAACTGAACATCCTGGCTGTGATTAATGGAACCCAGTCTCCAAAGCAAGAATTTTTAGTACCTTTTAATATTATTACATTTCTCATCCCAGTAATTGATTCACACTTTTAAATGCATCCTGGATCTCGACTTTTCGCTTTTATTGACGTCCTGGCTTTTACGTTCCAAGGTCACACCGCCGTGTCTCACGCCCCCTGCCGTTCGTATTGCGCAATACAGTGTCTCACCTTGATTCCACAGTCTTTTTTGCGGTGCTAGTCGCTAGTTAAGAAGTACCACTGAGGCAGGCGCATAAAACCCTAGGAGATTGTGGAGAAAGGCATTTTCGGAATTTGGAAACTCCATAGCGTGTAGTTGCTTTCTTGGCCAGTTCAAAAGATGGCAAGATTGGTACTAGATATACAAAATCGGGTTTTGGGTCCAGAAGGTCATGAAGTTGAAGGAATGAATTGATGCCCACAAGGTTATAGAAGAGTATTCTGCGATCAAAAACGGCAACTATTGACATCGTCAGAGTAGGTCTTGGCATTCGATGATTCGCCGACGACACTCTGAATTCGAGTAGTCTTCTGTCTCCACAAGTGCCTACATTTCATTTCAATGGCCTATTCCTCCAAAGTTACCGGCCAGGACAATCAACGGAAAATACCGTCTGATACAATACGTTGTATTACTATACGTTGCAACTCGCAGCTCTAGTACTCGCGCTAGTACTGACCCGACGAGAATTTATCGAAAGCTGCGTATGCTCGTTACCTCGTCTGCTGATTCTTTTTTAGAAAACCAGTTCAAACAGTTTAAACGGTGTTGATCTACAATCCACGATGGCGCAAGAAATGAAGGGCAAGCTTTCATTTGTCGCCATTCCGACGACAAGCTGTATACAACTCTACACACAAGATCGCTTAGGGCGCTGAAAATACAGGATTAGAACGTCAAGCACCCACGGCGCCACAAACGAAAATATTTGCACGCGCTTTACCGGGGGGTTCATTACGGCAATTTTTAAGCCTAACGGGAACAAGCAAATTTGACAGCTCTTAGGTCCCGGAGCCCATTCACGAGCATTTGGTGAGAGAAGCTCACGATTTGGAGCCACTTTCGTCGAAGAAAGAAACACAATAGAACTGAGATAATTTGTCTTCAAGAGACGTGGTTCGATGATAACATTGATTCGCAACTAATTACTCCTCGTCCTTCTGTTGCTTTCGAACGGATAGAAAATCTTTATCTTGTGAAAGAGGTGGAGACATTACTATTTTTGTTAATCCAAATTGGTGTAGAGACTGTAAGTCCTTATTTTTTTGCTCCGCTGGTTTGATAGACCTTATCGCAGTTTTATGCAAGCGCCGTTTGCTGAGTACTTTTAAAGACAGTATATTTGCTAGCATAAGCATTACCCCCTCTACCTGTGAAGATGCACTAGCCCGTTTGCCCGACTTTCACATAAACTTGTTATATTGTCCTGCGAATATCTTATTCTCTTATGCGATGACTTTAACCGCATAAATTTACGTCACCTCACACCTTTAGGCTTTGATGATCTTATCTCCTTCAATACACGCGCTGATGCCTCTCTTGGTCACATTATGACCAATCACAACAGGCTTTTTTGTGTTAAAATAGGGCTCCATTGCCAGGTTCAGATCATTCTACTTTATTGGGCCTTCCAAAAATCTACGAGGACATGGATAAATTCCCACGCCAGTTGGAACAGGAGTCGCCCATAGAAGGAACTCGGCATGCTGCCATTGAGCGATGCGTTCGAAATATTCTCCCTTAAGTATAAAGTGCCAGCCGATCTTAAACATTCTTTACGGTTGAACAGGGGTCAATTACGCCGGTGAAGCCAACGGCGGTTGCGATCATGGCTGTTAAAACACCATTTGGACGTTTGGAAGCTAGACGGGCTGTCGAAGATAACAACCTGTATCGTGCGGGCGGGATATATCCACAACTATAGCATCAATAAGACGGCAAGATGAAATCGCAATTTCACAGAACAGACTCAAGATATCTGAATGTCAACCGGGTGCCGAGCCAAGAACCACGTGAACTTGCCTTCATTCAAACTGGTCCCGAGAACTTTATTTGATGTTACGAATATATGAGACCGTCAGTATAGCTATCAGCAGGCACGGGGGCGACTCACATCAGAGCAAAAGGACGTCCGATACACACCCGCAAATGACGTCGGCGATGAGCACGTCAAGCGCAATGCACATTCCTCTCACGTACAATGAACTGAGAACTATATACAAGCCTCTCTAGTTTTTGCAGATGCGTATTCAAAAGTGCCACTTTAAACGACGGGGCACAAACACAACCCTCCGCGTGAACGCCTCTACTTTTGATAGGCAGCTCGACCACCGTATCTGACTGATGAGCTTACTATGCCCCGCGCAGTGTCTGGTTGTAATAGATATTGGCTACCACCATTTATTTGTAGCCTATCCATCGCTCGGATATGATCTCGAGGTTTGGAGAGCCCACCGAGTTTCACGTGCTATGGAAATGCAGAGCCATTGTAGAAGTCTGCTCCCCGCGATCGCCACCGCGACCGCTTGCTCGTGCCGACTTTCTGTCCGCCCCATACTCCCTGTTAATGCATTTCTGGATCCGCACATGGCTTGGCGTTAGCGTGACGAGGACTCGGGACCCGTCGACGGTGATTGGCTGCAGGCAGACAGAGCCAAGTCTCACGCACGCACCAGGGACCAGCAACCTCAACGCCACACACAGGCCGAATGCGACGACTTGCTGCAACTGCCTGCTGAGTGGCTTGTACGCTCTCTAGCCTTAGTGAAGTCTCTCCTATAACTCTGCCTTCCTTGACTTGTCATTCAGGAACCCTCGCGTCAGCATCATATTTCGACACTATTGCTAAGGGGGCTAGACCCGCTGTTTTGTTTCAATAGTTCTAAGTGTGTTAACGAGAAACTTTAATGTGTAGAAACATCAGTCCTTATAGAAGGTGAGATTTCGCCTATGTAGCACGCAACACAGCCCGAAGAAACGCAATTTTAGATAAGTATGCCTTTAGACAAAGTGGTAACCGTGTGCTCTGAAATACTTATTTTTTGAAATAACTGTGCGAGAGACCTTGCAGGATCTCCGCCTGTTAGAATGTGCAGAATTAGCACATAAGGTTGAATCTAAGCGTTTCACGTTCGACCCGTTGATGGATCGTAATTAAATATGACCGGGTAACCCCCTTGTCTGCGGGTCATTGATAGTCTAGTAGGGCGTCATGCAGAAGCAACCATTCAAAAATGGAAAGAAATCCCTCACGTGATGGACGCGATGATCGCACTGGGTTGACCTTGTGACCCCTAAGCGACAGCAGAACCAGTACCATAAGCAGTGACTGGGTGTGTCAGCATATCTCTCTCAGGTTTTACAAATGGAATTTATCAGACATGTCAACAAAGAAACAAAATGTATTCTGGACACTTTGGAGCCTGTGGTTCATGTGGATTGGTTCATTTGCATCAGAAAAAATACTGCGCACAATCTTAGTAACGTTGTTTTGAAACTTATAATTTTCCTTTGGAGGAGAAGCCGTGCGGGTATTTTTTAATCTGATTACTCTTCTAACCCCAGAATAACAGATAGCATTTATATTTCCATCCATTAGTGACGGCCAGAACTGTTATTATTTTTCGTTAACAACTGGAAAGGTTTGCGTACATGCAGATCAGATTATGCTGGGTTCCAAAGCACACATTGGGGTCCTTGGGCAAGTGCGGAATTAGATTTAAGCAAGTATTCACAGAAGAATAATTTATTTCAGTCATAAGCAGTCATAGTGCTAATTGTGGATTTAAACGTTGCCGTTTGATGAGCCATCACAACTCGTTTTGTGTTTGGAATTTGTGAAGAAAAATTGCTGGACCTGAAATGAAAACCATGCAAACGTAGTGTTTACGGATGAGGCTTGATTAAAGGATGCAGTATAGGCTGCGGTATGGCTCGCTGACCATGCAAAATAAGCCGTTAATGGCAATTCCCTTCTCTCACGTCCTTCTGGGCAGCGTTTCTAAGCCCGACTTATCTGTCAGATTTTGTATGTCATGAGTGCCCCCAAAACGGGCCAAGCGGTAGATGCGCTGGATCAACACGGGGACCGCGTTGGATTCTGGCTGGCGTTATCGGACTTGCTCACCATACAAAATGCCAACATTCGGGGTGCGGTGGCAGACCCGGTTGCCGGCAGACATCGCGCATACTGGGATCCCTACCGCCCCCCATTGTTTTAGTTGGTCAAAAACCTGGTCCTTTGTTGTGTGGACCAGGGGGTTTGAAGGGGAGCGTCAAGGTGCGAGGCCGATCGTGTCATCCACCTGTGTCCTTTCCTGTCTCCGATCTTGACTTTTCCTTGACACCGGATCCAAATGGGGGAGGATGAGAGAGTGCGGTAGATGCTGCGCAAGTCACCGTGCCTGTTGCACTTTGACGTGCAGCGCATCGTGGATATCGTCGAAGTCGACGGTTGGACTGTCGTATATCATGGACGTTTATGGCCGACCTGTCGACCATTTCTCAAGCACCGGTTTCTGCAGGAAATAGAGTGAATGGAGCGTATGGCGTACGATTCTATCGTTTTTTCCATCCCATATTCTATCTGAATTAGAATGTGTACATATACAATCAGAAAACGGAGTTTAACAGCCTGTAACCAGTGCTCTTGACCACTAAATGAACTGCACCTTGGATTGATCAGTCGGTATGTTACTGGTGAATATTTTGATAAGACATTGGAGAAGATTATGCGAGCAAACAACACACAATTAAGGGATTGAGTATGTTTTCGAAGTTGTCTGTCATAGTCCAGATAAACGGTATCGAGTACCTTTGAAAACTTTACTTCTTGCTCTACAATATTTGCAACGTTTGTCAGCGTTCGAACACCCAAGAACGTCAATAGATTTGGCTCATCTAAATCCCGAGAAGATATGTAGGTTAAAGCACACTCACTATAGCAAATTTCGATCCGACTTTACACAGATTCTTTATAGTTTTCCATTTTCAGAAAAAAGTGAAGAGGACCGTGGTCCTCAATGGGACAGTGTTCAATGATAACCTTCCTTTTTTCGATCTTTTGGCCGAAAGCGTGGTCGCTGAATGCTCAAAAAAGTGGTCACTGGTGTTGCAAGCTAGGTTGACGAGTATTTAGTAACAAAACACACAGTGAGGACTGACCCTGTTCCTGATCCAAAGCTAATGCTTATCCGGCGAACGACTTATCTTCTCTGATGGTCTGGGGTTGAGGCAACTCGGGACGGAGAGTCGAAACTGTGCAGTGAGCTGGATTACGCGATTGACTTCACGATGCCCTTTAATAAGCATTTGCCATTCAACTGTTCCCCTCATTTTTAGTAGGCTCACAGACTTGAATCAATCCTTTGGTTTCCTTTTTTACGCTGTGTCAAAATTCTATACATTCTTTAAAATACTTTCACGGCACACATTTGCATTTAGGAAAAAATGATTGACAGCTGACTGGGTGAGTGGTCTTTGGAGGTATCGTATACCCCGCCTTATTATCAGCCCTGACCCCATTTAACAAAGAACATTTGACACTGAGCATAGCGAAAATAAAACTGTCAATTAGTGTAACCAAACAGGAAATGGCGATTTCTGGGAAAGGTGTATTTTGCATGTATTCCATCTGATGGTGACCCAAAGAGGCCTCAAGTACAAACATGCAGCAAACTATGAACAAACAAGACACGTTGAGACACGACGGAGGGAACAGACACGCGCTTTACACAATCGGAACATACACAGGGCTAATCATAATTTTGCAATGAATAAGCTGCACTTTCCTTCCAAAATCCATGTGCCAAGTAACCCTATCCCCATAGTAGTCTCTTCGTCCGCTTCGGGGCATTTGAGAATGCAGTTTTTTAACCATAGGGAAATACATGCCCAAATTGGATTTTTTTCCCAGAACAAGACATTGATGGCTCGCCCCTGCCTCTATACCTTGACAGTTTATCAAATGTCAATCACAATTACTACTGCACAGATTACGATGTCTAATGTTTGTTGTGTGTGAACTGGAATCATAACTCCAAAGGAACACCTATGTTAGATAATTAAAATAACAGATAAGTTTGCAACCGAGCTGCTTAACTTACGCAAGTTTTCATGGCAGTCTTATAGCATATTAAAAATATTCCCCGCCTGATACCCGTCTGAGCTGAAAAGATCGCAGGGAGAAACGAGGGTAACAATCGGGAGAGGGCACCCAAAAGAATACTGCCGGACAAAGCAGCGATCTTATCGCAACTGTCCTAAGCTATGCAGCCATTGACTGAGCCGCACACTGGCGACTGCGGTAGCTCCTGACCTCTGGAAGAAATGGTAACAATTGTTAATCCAAACGCTCGGTCAACCGCGATCGCATTGCAATTTTCCGCAGGTAAGCTACTATAGAATAATCCGCATAGGGACTACTGTGGTGGCTTGTCAGCAGTGGAAGGTTATATTAAGGTTGTTTAACGTAGGATGAGTCTACGGTGATCGTTTTGCAACTGTTCAAAGGGTATGGTGCCATATATTGAGCCGCATACGTACAACTGCGGCCATTCCCCACCTAAGGAAGAAATGGCCATAATGGCTAAGCCAAATGGCCAGTCCACAGCGATTGTATCGCACGTGTTTGAACGTATGCTACCATAGAATAAGCCGCATATCGACTACTGCGCTCGCTCTTCAGCTGCGGAAGCTAATGTCAAGGTTGGTAAATATAGGATTGATCTAAGGCGATCATTACCCAACTTTCCTAAGCTATGCTGTTTTAAAGTAAGCCGCAAACGGACTAATGTCGTCGCTCGTGACTTAAGCAAGCATATTTGAAGGATGGCAAACCAATGGTCGGTCTACATCTATCGTTTCTCAACTCTCCTAAGGTATGCAAGGGTAAATTTAGCCGAAAACCCACTACTGCTGTCACTCTTCAGCCGTGTAAGCGTAGGTCAAGTTTGATTAACCATGCCTCGGTCTGCAGCGGTCACATCTCAAATGTTGGAGACTATGAGAATCTAAGTGAAGCAACATGTGGACAGCAGGGCAGATGAAACTGAGTTCGGATGAAACAACAAATATGTAGGGTCATAAATTACTCAAATAGGTATAGCAGGTATTATTTCTAGGGAACGGATATTTGGGTGCCCTCTCCCGATTGCTACCGAAACGAGAATCTAATTACAAATTAACAGGCTGCTTATATCATATTAGGGTCTCTCCGCTTTCGTCATGGAGAAAATTGGGAGAACTCCATTGCTTGATAGTTTGATCGTTGTAGACGACAAGGTTTTCGCGGCCGTGTTTACAGGGATGCAGACTTTTTTTGCGTCTACATCACCCCTCCTTGCCCACTGACCTTATTTCGATTGTCAGCCAAAGGCAACATCACAGACCACAGCGTTTGGGGTCCCTTATGAAGCTAACTGAAAATTGGTTCGTTTGCATACAAACTCCATCTATATCGACGCATCAGGGGGTGGACTAAATACTGACTACTCGCACAATCTTTTGACTGTACCCTCGCTGATTCCACCAATGAAGGTTACGAAACGGATCCAGTAGGCTCGCGTCGGAAAGTAGCCTGTGAATAGTTGAGTTCAAGTAAAACTTGATTACGCTAGGCCTTCTTTGTAGTTCCTTGGCTGACTAGGCGTGTTGATGCGGAGTCAGTCAGAGAAACGTGCGACGCTTTTGCGTCGGGCCTGAGAAGGGTCAGCCACTCTGCTAACATGGTATCCAAAAATCATGGCTGGTTAAATTACCAAACTGTGAGATAAATCGGTTTTTAAGACAGAGTACCAGGTCGTGATGACTTCCTAGTTTGATCTAATGGCACCTCGCGCGTTTGTGAGATAAGATTTAACAGTATTATTCAAGTCGATCAGTTGATTAACACATATATGTTTCCTCTTCCTAGTTGTCCCGTCAAATTACGTATAGCTTCGGTAAACAATAGATATGGGCAAGAAATTGGAGATCGACGTCACGCGAGTTTTATTTACCACAAGCTGATTGAGTCTAAGATAAAGCTTATTGCGTATTGGTGCAGGATCTTAATTTTTGTCTTCGTAAGCATTTTAGGAAACATCAGTAGTACTTTCCTCTCATGTCATAGAGTTTTAGGAAACAGTGCCTCCTCCATAATCGTCTCCTGCTCATGCCATTTCAGAGTCTCGGTCGCCTTGACCTCAATTAAGTTGAAATTAGGACTAAACCTTGATTGCATATGAAAATTCTCCTGTAAATATCAAAGCCTGTGGAGAAAACTGAGCCGTTATTGGTCAGCTTTAGCCACTGTTCTCACAGAACAATTGAGCATCTGTTTTGAGAAATTAAGCTTTCTTGGTCAGGCCCACGCAAATGACAGGAAAAATATCCCAATTATAATATACTGAATGGGTTTGTCATCCTCTCAATGACCTAGATAGTGGTTAGTGTGCACATATACCAGATGTCGACTCCGATAAGAATTTTAGTGACGCGCAGTCTGCGAAAAGGGATGTTAATCTGATACTCACAATCGGAGACTCAGTTGTAACGATTACTTGTCTGATGGAGCCCATTACTTACCTTCATTCTTACTAGGATGTATGCAATTCTTCCAGTAGTGACGGTCTGAGTAGCAAACCCCTATCAGTGATCCTTTTTCTCTGATGGTAATTCAATGTGAATAATTATTTCGAGCGACAGAAGCTGTTACTCAAATGCGTGATCTAAATTTTATGTTTCGAGCAGAAGAAACTCCAGATCAAAAGAAGAAGAGGCGTTCACCAGGAGGAGTTTACTGGAGGTCCGACGTTTCGAGTAGTTGATTCGTCTACCCATCTTCAGAGACGGAAATTCCCGCGCACAGCTCCCCTTGTATGGCGTACTTTGTTCAGTACGTGGCCCGCCAATGCCGCCTGTGCGGTTGCATTCAACCCGCATGTCACCGTGACCTGAATCGTCCCCCGGTGAACGCCTCTTCCTCTTTTGATATGCCACCTGGGAACCACAGTTTCACTGCTACTGAAACTCCAGATCATTTTGAAGATCGCGGTTCCAAGCTCGATTATGAAGCACAGTCCACTGTGAACTGATTTTACGGTACTTCTAGCTCCCTCTGAATTCTTGTTATGAATTTTCAGAAAAGTTAATGACTAGAAAGAGTCGCGACATGTTTCCACTCTCGGCAATTTTTAATGGAAATTGCCGTTTCCCTTGACGCTGTATTCCACTGGAGGACAGGTATCAGCCTATGATCGCAGCATTTATGCTGCCATGACCATATAGGCAAGACATTTAAATATTTTATTCGACTCAAACATTTAAAGTTTTGAAGTAAAACAACTTGGCCAACTTCGAGAAGGAGAAGCTAAAACTTGCCGTATCGGTAATTCCACAGTCTTCCTTATTCATCGAATTAATTTGAATGTACCGCTTAAGTTGGAAGAAAACCAAGCGTATGAAAGGCATGCAATTATAATTGATATTTTTGATAAATACGCAAAAGGACGAGACTGTAAAAGATCGTCGAATGTTGTTGAATTCAATTTATTCCTTGTTCACTGCTCAGAACAATGTGAGCTGAAGTCCGATGCCGAACACTAAAACACAAAACATACGGTAGGATAGTCGAAGTATGTTCTGTTCATTACCACAGGATTCCTTGTATGGTACCGAGACTGTCTGCGTGGGTCGATAGTGGGCGTCGCGTGATCTTCCTCGACAAGAACATGCATGCCTTATCCTTGTTGGGTCTGTATACGAAGCTTGCAGAGGCGAAATTTTTAACAGTCCTTTGCATATGTGTAACTCATTTGGACAGGAAGACCGCGAGAATCGCAGGCGAGTTGTATTTTAGACGAAATTAAAAGTAGCTCGAATACATTCAGAGGGATGTTAATTTAAATGAATGGACAGTACTAATTTACTGATTAGGCCCACGTACATATCTCAAACAGGCCTATTACATCACAGAGAGCAGTCTTTTTAGCTTATGTTATCCAGTACACAAAAAGGTATGACTCATGTTAGTACCTTCCTCAAAAACAACAGAAAACATGTGTGAACTTTGATTATATATTCGCGTTATACGGTCACTTTTATAAATTCACTTGAAAACGGTAATTCAGTTGGTTTGTGACCTATCAGATGAAAGGTCACGAACTGCGAACTACAATCGTTGCAGCGTACGAACCTCCCATTCCGCATCCCCGAGAGTCATACTGCGCCAAAGAAACGACCAAGTTTCAAATAAGGCAGAGTTTGGTTTGTATACTATTATTTATTGACTAAGAAATAACTTATTTTGCAAAAAACCACCAAGTTAAAAGACGATTTAATGACGGTCAATCACTTAAGGCCTACCATGACTGTCAGCGGAAAGGGAAGATATCATACAATTACAAAAGTATGAAAAGTAATGACAAGTAAAACGTATTAGCACTTTGTTGAGTGTCCTGCGGCTTTTAAATTTGCTTTAAGCCGGAAGAGCATTGGGGTTTCTAAGTTGTCCATGGGGGTTTGATCCATGTAACTATTAAGCCAACATCCAACTTTGGCTGTATTTAAAGATGCGTTCCTGCCGCGTCCAAATCCTCCTGATTAATTTAAGAAGATTTTCGATGAGACTCAGGTCTGGGAATAAAAATGCTTTGCAGACCGTAGGCGGAGGGGTTGGCCGCGGTCTAAAATATAATATTGCAATTTTAAACTGAATTGAAATCATACCCCCTTTGGCCAACGAACAGAGGCGATATCCTGCAACATTATGATGTCCAATGCCTTTATAACCGGTGGCATCCTTTATGATGTTGATGAAGACTTCGCCATTTACTGTCTCCGTTGTTTAACGCCAGATTTATTGCTCCCGGAATTTCGTGGCCATCCAATCCATTAGGTGTCGACAGTTCTTGAAAATTAGTGTCGATACGGTGTGTAGTTGTGGGAAGTCCTTCCCATATATGATCACCTGAAAATGTCCCTCTCGAAAGAAAATTTGCGATCAATATACTCATGAACAAACAACGTTTTCTAATAAGTTTTCTGCTTAAAAGTGGTTTACTTGCGGCGTTTTTTAATGGAGGCAGAATTCTTTCATCCCTTTGCTGATAAGGCGCATAGAAAACATAAAAAGGTTTAATGTGAATAACCTTAAGGGGCATGTAACGGTAATTTCCAGTGTCCAACGAAAAAATCGTCGTCTTGTTTGTTTGTGGACCATTTTGTTCCACCCTGATAAATTCTGGACGTTGTTCTATTATTACTGATTCTCCAGAGAGTGACCTGGCCAATATTGAAAGTATTAGCATACGAGTCACACGGCAGCCTTCGACTACTAGTTTTCGTATGCGCTCAGAACTGATGTCCGACAGGAAGTGTTTTGATATCGCCATTGCACCGGGTGACACAGAAGATTGACAGTATGTCGCGGGTACTCAATACATATTTGTTTACGACTACATACTCTCGGCGTGTTAAAACAAACTACCATCAGCCAAAATTATGACTGCATTTTTCGGCAAAAAGCAACAAATTGGCCAAATTATAACTTTGAAAAATTAATCTGCCCCATGCTTCTTGAAAATAGTGTGATTTTGAATACCTTCATCCACCTAATTTTCTTGAAGGTAAGATTCCACTTCCAGTTCCTAAATGGGGTTTACCCAAATATTATCTCGCATGCATTAAAGTCCTCCTAGAGGACAACGTGTAAAAAGAAGAATTTTTGAATTTAATTTGTCTTGAAAACTGACATCAGTATACATGCAATGTACGTTTACAGGAAATGACCAACAGCTGACCGGCGATGTTGGGGCAAGTAAAGAACTATCACTTTCATTATTCGGTCATTTTTGAATGCCCTCAGGAAACTTTGAAAAAATGTAGATTTACAAGGTTTTAGAACCGATTGTGCTCGATAGAGGATCGGTCAAAAGTGGACACCGAGAAATTGATGTCACCAATTTGTACCTACTTTTAAACAACTCTCGGTTACCGTCGGCGGCCGGCAGATCAATAGTCCCCAGGTGGACCGGATTCTTTTGAGACTCGTGCTAAATAATAAGCTCAGATTTAGAAAATTGCTTTCTGTCATTAATCTTAGGTATTTTAAGAGCTGCGAACTGAAAAAAACAGATATTCTGCATTTGAAAAAGTGGGATTCCTCTTTGGAGAAAATGACAACTCCCTAGTTCTTCCCAATTGTTTCCTCTTTTTAAAAACTTGGATCATCTCCAACGTGGGCTCTCACCATTAGCTCACAAATAAAATGAATTGCGAGCATACAGAAGTCAGAAAACCGACAAAGTTAATAATAGCAACTGTGAGGTCACCTTAGTGACTTCCGACTCGACCCGGATCGGCACATTCAGTGGACAGAGAGAAGTTGTTGCCTCGCCACACCCGCCACATAAACCCTCTGCCGAGAATAACTGCAGACGAGATCTGACCAAACCAACCAGTGGAAGACAAACACTTGCTCGCTCGCATTCCAGCCCGCAGAGCGACAAGAGTGAGAAGACGTGCAGTGGATTAACGTGACCGCCACAAAGCCGCTTAATTCGCGAATAGACACACCCACTGGAT
>CACRXP010000064.1:20082-40521 GCA_902702965.1 Spirometra erinaceieuropaei
CAGCCAGCAGGCAGTTAGTACCAGCGCGGGTGCTAACAAAAATCTCATACACGAATTACGCCGATTTTGTGCCGCTGTAGGACACAATTGTGAGGGTTTTGGCTCATCAACGCCCCCCCCCCCAACTCTCTCCGTGTGCTAATGCGCGCACTGGCAGTATGGCGAAGCGTCTAACATATTTTAACTCATTTATCATTGTTGTGATTATCGTCTAGGAGCAGACTTTAGGATGATCTGCGTGTTTGTTACCCTGCTTTCTGCAGTACGTAGTGCTAACTCATCGGTATGCTTTGAAGTCTCGTAACTGATACTGCTGGAGTCGTGTTGGAGTAGATGACCTATGAAGCCCTCAATTCCTCATCTTACGAAGGTTACTGAACAGCTAAAGCGTAAAGAGAGCCAGAAGTTCATTGATGAAACTCTGGCATTGTAGCTAGTTTTCCGAGATCAGTCTTCTGTATTGAATTGACACCTGGCCTCGCAAGGGCGCGGTCTATGGCACCGTGGAGACACTTTGCCGTGCACAGGGAACGATATGCAAAAAAGGCCCATTCCAAACATGGTGTTGTCAAAAATAGAAAACGTAATGGCAAAAAGATTAGGATGATGCGCACTATCAAAAAACTGGCCACTATATTGGGCTAAAGGATATGAACGTGGTGTTCTACAGTAAAATCGACAATAAAAACTGCTCAGAGAACAGATCATCATCACTAAGTCTAACAAATGCCTTAAAGTGGAACGATGATTCAATCCTTCGCATAAGACCACCTAAAATCCTTTCCTTCTGTAAGTGTCCTATTCAATATCCACTCATTTTAAGTCGACTTTTATGATGGAAGATCAGAAGAAATGTTATCGTTGAGGTCACGACACTCGTATTGAATGAGAAAAATAAATTGGTCGGGTAAAGAAATCACTAAGGAACAAGCCCACTGCCTTTTTCACGGGGCACCATGGATACAGCTTGACGGAAACGCTATGGACACTTAACAGTACTTAGCCCTTTCATACAATAAGTAACAAAGGGAAATACCTTAATTTTGTTCAGACACGGGAATATGGATTCCCAGGACTACTGGCAACATCGTGCTAAATTTCAAGGGAGTCCCTATACCTGTGTCTTAACGTCGACTCTTCTCCTAACCTTAACTCTCCTAGCCCTAGTCCTAACCGTAATCCGAACTCTGACGGTCACCCCCTAAAACTAGCCATAACGCTCACCACAACCTTAGTTATAACCTCCTAAGCCTAACCTCAAGAGTTCGAGCATCGGTGTCGACGATGTCCAGCATGTGCTACACAGCATAGTGCGGCAGTCACGGTGACTTGCGCCTGAATTAGTTAGTAGTGATAGTAGACTTTCGCAGCATCTACCACACTCCCTCTTCCCTAATCTCCACCTGGATCGGGTGTCACGACAGAGTCAAGAAAACCGGAGGCGGGGAAGGACGCAGCGCCTAGGCGTGCCACCACACCGTCTGGTCCACAACATACCCTTGACTAAGATTTTTCACCAACAGCAACACCCCAACAGGGGTCAGAAGGACGAGAATGATGACTCGGCAGCCATGCCCACCACCTGTATATCCAACGGGAGCGCCATCGCATCTATCGGCAGGGAACCAGTTGTAAGGGAATTACCAGCGCATACTAGGCTGCAAGGTCCATAGCTTGCTGATACTGACATAGCATGCGCTTTCAGACCTTCTACCTTGGTAACGCACTAGCTAACGAACTCCACCGGTACCCGCTGACGCTAACCAGGGCTCAATTAGTCGCAGTTTTAATAGTGAGTCCAACCGTGCATTGAAAGACTCTTGGCCACCACTAAAATTCATGTTTCTACCTTTGGCTGCTTTAAGTCTCATCCTCAAAAGGTTGGCATTTTGAAGCTCACTGGATTATTAAACTTAGACGTTCTCATCTCATTTTTCCCCATCTCGCTAGATTTTCTCCTGTCTGCATATGAAACTTAACATAATAGCTTGGACGCTGCGGTCCTTGTGGTCCGCTCTCTTTTTACCGATTTAATAAACTGCGACTACCTGTATACATGCACATTTTGATTATTCTGCTACATTTGATACCTTTTCGTGGCACTATCCCATTAGCAGATATTTGAGGGTCGCTCTCCCGACCGTATGGCCCCTAGCTTGCAAATCATATTACTGTTCGTACTTACTTTGTTCAGTCCGGCAATCTGAATCTTGACCCTCTTTCAAATAACTATGAAGAGCTCCGAGATTCTATTTTATTCCCTTAACTCTGTTGGATTCAGACGATGATCCGGGATCATTCGATGACTGCCTGTCCATTATGTATACTGGTGATTTAGTCGTTGGCCACTTTCTTAAAAATGAGGCTGACCTCCAAAGTATAAAGGAGGACTTGGATCATCTCTTACCATGGTCGTGGGAAAATGGTCTTCTCAGGTATCATCTTCAATGTGTCTGTTGACTGAGATTATCTTCCACTCGGGGATGCTTCGACACTCTCGCCAATGGGATATCTTCTTTTCGGTATCTATTATTTACTCTTCTATTTATTTTGCCGCAAAAGTCAGACACTGGATGTTTCCTTGAACTTGACTTCGAACCCGCTTTTAGTCGACCTATTAGGGAATTTATTTGCTGCTGAATTAATGGCACATGAAGTCATTGTGCTCTTTTAATTGACTTTCACCAAATCCTCATGCAATTATGATAGAATACTAAATATGTTCAGACTTTTTAAGCGGATTCTGTGGGCAAGATCATAAGGGAAGCCCAAGTTATTTAACTTGGATTGCCAGAGCATCCATTGCAGCACGCAAAATGTCGAATGAAAACCAGTAGTCCATTTAGAATTGATTTCATTCCAGGATTTTGTCACATAATAAATTTTGTGAAGTTGGCCTTCGCGTTAGTCAAATGTTACACACCTGTTTATGTTATGATGCACAATTCGACAAATAAACGAAGTAATTTTTCTATTAGATCGCCACAAAACGAACCAATGCCTGCTGACCTAATGGACGTATACGTACAAATGTTTGCATTGGTGACGGTTACGGAGCAAATATGCAAAATAATTTGAATTGTTCATTTTCAGGTTTGCGATAATTATCCTCAACACTAATCTGTCGGCCAACCAGTATATTCACTAGAGCCATAAGCAGGCCCCAGAATAACAAATAATCATTTTCAATCGATGCACAGGACTTCATGACTTCACCGCACTTAATGACCATCCATTCAGTTGTCGAAATCCTCTTCTTATTTGCAAACTGGTGGAGATGATATGCAAATGTAGCACATGCCATTCAACTGCAACATGTGACAGGAGCATGAAATACTAGGCAGTTTGCGAGATCGTGTGCGAGGGCCTGATGCTGGCTAATCAGCACCAGTTAGTAAGGCGGGCAGTGCTGATTTAATCACGTGGTTCACTTCCATCCTCTTTACCGTATACACTTGGAATAGCTTACTAACTGGGTCGTCCCTGTCCGCAAGAGAACCTCAATCGCTAGCTGTGGGTATACCGAATAAACTAGTGTTTCGTAGGTTCATTTTGACTTACCTAGAAATCTCACCTTGTGCTCTTAGTGGCCACTTTGGAATGTGTTCAACCCACCATGCTTTCAGTTGCATTCACATGCGTCTACTGCAGTTATTTGTACAATTTTGTGTGCACTAGTAAACAGACGTGTAGTTCGTCGGCAAAAATAATGCATCTTTAATGGCATTGCTAGTCTACTAATTGAGCTTAAGACTACAAAGTTGCCAACAGGGCATATGCCGGCTCATTCATGCTATGCAACTTAACTTGGTCATATGAGGGACGCTTTCACGCTTAATTGGAGGAAGTCAGTGTACCTATTATCTTGAACCCAACCGCTTTGTTGATTTAGCTTCTACACATTGATTATAAGTTTAAAGGCTTTCCTGAATAAGAACGTCATTCATTAGGGCATAATGAAAGAGATTTATCTCATTTCCCATCTCCTCAGTGATACTGGCTGAAGTGTCTCCAGTAAACGGGCGAATATGCAAAATAGTTAGACACGGGAATATAGATCCTCTTATTAAAGATGACCTTGCTAAAGATTTCAGGAGTGCTTAGAGTTAGGTAACGGTAAATGTTAGTTTCAGGGTCTGTGTTAGGGGTAGGTCTGTAAGCGCATGCTATGTCAGTATCAGCAAGCTATGGACCTTGCAGCCTAGTATGCGCTGGTAATTCCCTTACAACTGGTTCCCTGCCGATAGATGCGCTTGCGCTCCCGTTGGATATACAGGTGGTGGGCATGGCTGCCGAGTCATCATTCTCGTCCTTCTGACCCCTGTTGGGGTGTTGCTGTTGGTGAAAAATCTTAGTCAAGGGTATGTTGTGGACCAGACGGTGTGGTAACACGCCTAGGCGCTGCGTCCTTCCCCGCCTCCGGTTTTCTTGACTCTGTCGTGACACCCGATCCAGGTGGAAATGAGGGAAGAGGGGGTGTGGTAGATGCTGCGAAAGTCTACTATTAGGCGCAAATCACCGTGACTGTCGCACTATGCTGTGTAGCACATGATGGACATCGTCGAAACCGATGCTCGAACTGTGGTGTCACTAAGGTGTTTCTGAGAGGATTGGGAAGAAAAGGCGCGAAAAAGGGGAAAAAAGCTGGTTGGCAAAAAGATGTTTAATCTGGAAATTTCCCTTTTTAGTAGGACATCAGTTATCATCAGGTCGTTTTGTAAGACAATTTTGCAAAGGACATCCTAGGAGTGTCTTGTAACGTAAGTAAGGGAGAGAAAGTCCGTAAGGTCTAACCATAACAGTTTCTTGGTGAAAATAGAAATCATAAATTGCATTTAAAACTCCTTTAGATAGTTAGTATATGACCGAACATTGAAAAGTTCTTGCAGAACAACGGTGAAACAGGTTATAGGAGACGAATATCTTGGAGATGTGTTTTGTGAGCGAAACTTTCACTTCGGGTTCGCTGAACACGAAACGCTTAGAGGCAGGGCAGACTATCCAGAAAACTGCGTAGACTAAGGTGATTCGACACGGAAATAAAAGCTCTTTTTCCACCGTGAAACGAGTAGGTTAATTAACTAAAGTTTGGTCGTGGAACCATTTTCGACTACTTTTCTTCGAAACATTTAACTGCGATCGAACCTGTCATCAAAACCTATTTTAACGGCCCCTCTCGAAGTTCACGACCTCTGTGGTATACAGTCAGCTCTCTTTGTGTGCGCCTTTAAAGCGCGACATGGTGTGAAAACAGCGTATGGTTGTCAGGCCTGGTTTGCGGCAACAGCAAAATGTGTGAATAACTGACGTGGTCAAAAGGGGACAATAATTCAATTTAATCCTGTCTCTAAGCTTCCGTCAGCGCGAAGAAAGGAACCGAGGGGGATATGTCAAAGCACGGGCTGTTTGCATCACTTACGACGCAGGATTCTCCATGAGAACCCTAGACGAAAGCCTAAGACTCAATTTTGAGCACTTTGATGTGATGGATTAACAATCGTTCGGCGAAGGTGTCTCAAACCTGAGAAAACAGAAATGCGCTTAGGCATAATTTGATTCTTTTAAAATTGGAGAATAGAAGTCCGCAAAAAGACCGCTCTTTCCGGTGCGGGTGGAGAAGATTGTGACTTTCAATTCACGCCTTTTGTCAACCTTAGCTTCGCAAACCCATTTTGTTGCTGACTAAACGTTACCCTTCGTCAAGGACAAATAATCTGGCGGTTAAACTAGCAGTGTACCGCAAATAGGCAAAAAGAAGACGCAGGCTTTTCAGTCGTTACGTGATAGCGGTTTTTTGTGCAGCAAGATGACTTAGCGTTATGGCGGTGTTTCTGCCGCCCGAAGAGTCGAGATGCCAAAAAAAGACGAAGAGTAGCATCGGCTTTTAGAGTTTCTCTATTGCCATTCCTGGCGCGCTATCTTACCTGCGAAGAGATAGAAATACAGAAACTAAGACTTGAACTATCCTCATAATAATCGTTTCTTTTGTGTTAAACTTTGACTCTTGAATAATCTATTAACTTATTTACTGCCCGTAGTGAATGGAGTCAATTTTTTGCTGAAAATTTTGAATTTATTATTTCAAAATAAAGCTACTTTCTCTCTCTCTCTCTTCAGTTGCCAAGCTTAGCATGCATCAAGTCCTTAGGTTTGCCCATCGCTTGCTGCTTTCTGCTCTATGTTTGCTTCCATCTAGAAGATAAAGTGTTCAATTCCATGAAAAATGTCTTGTAATCTACGCATATTGGCTACCGTACTGGTGTTCCATGGCAGGATGAATTCGAAGGAGGTGAGTCACATCTTGCAGATCAGGAAACCCTTGGAAATGCTGTTCGTTGAGTAATCAAGCTCTAGAAACTACTCACCAAACCCAGACAAGCTTGCATCCCTTTAAAAAGCAAGAACTATATTCCTGATGCCAAACGTCCGCATTCCGATAACTATTTTGGAAGGATAAGAAAAGCAATGTCTCAAACGGGGTCAAATATTTCGAAAATACAAGTTTCTCAAATCCTGCCTGAACACATTAATTCGATCCTAACTATATAAGCAGTCGGCGTACGCTCTTAAAATCGTTTCTGATAGAATACTCGGGGCAGGACATTTGTGTAATAACGTACGGCAAATTGTGGTTATTGGGCCATTTAAGAAAGAAAATGTTCTGATTCAGTAAATTGCACATCCCAGTTAGCTGAAATACACAAGAGAATGTTTTTCTATCGCATCAGATAGATTTATGGACGCTGGGAAAGGATAGAGAAAAAATACCATATTTAGCCACGAAAACTGCCCTCTCCTTAAGTGAATTATTGAGCCAACTACTAAATCTCACAAATACTCATCCCGGAAATTCCACTGAAGCGTTAATAACCGTATTTGCTAACAAACTTCAAATAAAGTGTTTTTTTGAATAAAAAGAGTAAAGTCCACTTTGAACCGTTCTCTTTATATATTGCATTCAAACAACTTTCTCACGCGACTTATATGTATTGACCAGTCTGATTTGGTATCATATACAAAATATTGCCCAAATTCAGGAATCGTACCCGTTATATGCAGTTAAGCATCTTTTTTCTGATCTCTTTTGTTAAAACTATTTAGAATGTATTTTGAAATTGCTGCAATTATGGCGTCATAGAAACCTATTAACAGCGTGAGGCTTTTTTACATTTTTACCTCTAGCTTCAAAACCTTTTAATTTCCACTAGCTGCAGTATCTGACGTCTTAAAGATTGAATCCTCAAAAGAAAAGCAGCATAGCACGTTCTACTCGTTTTGCCGGTGGCTGTCTTATGTGCAAAAATCCATTTCAGTGTAAGAGGATGCGAACGAATTTTTATACAGAGCTTCAAGAATGCAGTTTTTTGTAAAAGTCATGCGACAAAATATCTTCCAGTTTCTCTTGTTTTCGTGTTCATCCAATTACTCGGAAAATGGAGGCAGCTCAGAGTTTTTTTATAGCTACCAAAGAGGACGTTTCGCGCAATCATTCGAAGCAGCCGGACATATTTTGTCTTCTGTCATAGTTTCAAATTTCATGCCACACAGGCATTGTTATTGACAAGAAATAAAAGGGTAAAATAGCTCACCTAAGGCATTTTGGAGTAGTAAAGTCTAGCCCTCTTTACCAATAAGTAAGAGTTTCAGCTTAACCTTCTTAGATATATTTGAGCTGAGGTGCAATCGCACGACCCCAGCTTTTTGAGCCGGAGACTGTCACATGTTTGAGGCTTTTGAAGCTGTTCAGGATGACCAGACAAAAGAGGGTATCTTAGCGCATGTAGTCGGACGCGTTGGCTGTAATAAAGACAAGCATGTGTTGTGGTTGTTTTTGTTGTTGCTTCGAATTCCGTTAAGGCCACTGAAATTTCACACGTGGGTCAGGTGACTTATCAAAATCTGTCAAAGCACCTGTGAACTGTGAATTGCTAATCACTAGCGCTAAACATTTTCGTAAGCAGTACTTTCTCGCTCTCTCTCTTTCTTTCCTTCGACATTCCTTTTTAGTTTTAAGTCGTGCCTAAGTTTTGTTTAAGATAATCGACCAAATGTAACTCCGAAGCTCAATTTAAACAAGTTTTCCCGTTAGGCTTATAGTATTGGCCAACCGACACAAGTGTCCAGTCACCTGCAATGGAAAACTATCGCTTAATTATACCCACATCATCTGAGTTCTTCCTCTTTTGTCATCGCCTATTTAGAGTTCTCCACCGTCTTGTAGGCAGAGCCTGCTCCCCTTACATCCTACTGAGTGTTATATCGTAAATTCGGTTGTAGAATTCAGCCGGTTAGTCTTTTTAACCGGCTGGTGACGACTAGTTATGGGTTGGCAATTTTAAATTTGCTTAAACGTGGCAGTATTTTCATTGTTAAATATATTTTTGGAATACAGTTTGTAAGCAAAGGAGTCTAAACCAAGTAACGTTCACCAGGAGCCACTCAGCGAATGCGAAATTATCGATCAGCGAGCTAGTTGCTATTTTATTCTGTCCGTCAGGCACTCACCGCCGCATAATTTAGCCCCGATCGGTCGCTTTTAATGCTTGCATTGCATGGCGTGTCTTGTATTCGAGATCTCTCGCGGCTGGCCGATTAGCGTGGCCTTAGGACGCACATGACCTCTAAGGACTACTGAATTTAACATACGGCAGAAGTTCGCTTCTTTTTTTCTTTAAAGTGCAAATACGCCGTCGGTCATATCCCGCATAAGCGAAGGATGATCCTACCAAACTGAACTACGCTCTAAGTATACGGCTTCTAAAAATAACAAACTGTGAAGGTAGCCAGAATCTACTGTGTAACATTTGTGGCTGATGGCGAAACGGACGATACATTTTATTTATACCTTAGATTTGCTCAAGTATTTAAAAGTATATTTACAAAAGGGCTTCTAAAGACCACGAAAGGCTTGTTTAGAAAGTTGCAAATTGTAACATAGTTTGGTAAACGTGGGTGCATTAAACCATAGTTACTTAAGTCTACTTCATGAAGCGTTGACGAAAGTTGGAGCAATGACCATGCTTCTTGATAGTGGTGGTTAAAATTTCAGACATGAAGGCATCCATGATTTGGCTGCAATGGACTAGTCCCTATGCGAACGCCTACGGCTGCCGCCCCGTATTTATGAACCTACATGTCAACGAGATCCAGTGATCAACAGCCGGAATAAGAATACATGCACTCCGTGAAATCTCGTCGATTATCTATATTGTAAGCCAAATTGACAAAAACATCATTAATCGGGAGCTAAAATACGCCTCCATACAAAGTGAAAGATTTGCAGGAAATCTTTATTACAGGGTTTAGACAAAATGTCTTGGTTCACTACCATAATAAGCTGCTATGACTATCTCAGTAGTTTTCAGTGATGCCACAGTCAGCCGTGACAATTTGATGGACGCAAATGCATAAAAATTCTTTGCGTGTAGAACGAGCCAACCAGTTCTTGTCTGTGGCTCGGGTGGAACTCAACAAATCGATATATCGATCTGGCACCGGCATACGGAAACTTCTGCAATCACCGCCAGAACAGTGCCATGAACTGAAGAGAATAAAGTGCTCACCGGATCGAGTGACTTGTTTGGCTGACGTTTCGAAAAACTGGGCGGCTCTCCATTAGCAAAGCGTCTGGTGAAAAAATCGATCAGAATTTTGAATAGACAACCGGATTAGTTGGCCTTGGGCTGATCGATTTTTTTCTTCTTTCCCTGCGTTAGCTTACTAGCCGTCGCCTGTGAATGTTGGTGGCCTCCTGTATTGTGTGTTGTCACCTTAACTGGGGTTAGTTGCGTTTGCGTCCCCCTTTCGGGTAAATTGGTCAACAGGCCGTCTTAGCTCGGTATTATTAGGCTCCTTATGACTGTCTTGTCCTCATCATGGCGTATGTAGTGACATAGGACTGTATAGGCCGCAGGAAGGTCTACATGCCTGTTGATGGAGTTAGCATCTGAGTATCCAGCCTCAAGTGTGAGACGTTCTGTCCTTGAGGTGCCCCGGCCTAAGACGGCTGCTCCTTGAAAGTCAAAACTGTGGCCAGTTTCTGCGATGTGAGTCGCAAGCCGTGAGTTTGGGTCTAGTCTCCGAGTTGCCAGGTTGTGCTCATGAAGGCGGGTCAGCAATTTCCGCCTGGTTTCCCCAACCTAGTCGCGCTCTCCATCGTTACAACGTATTTGATAGACAACTGCTGAGGTTTCAGTGGGTGGCAGTATGTCTTTAAATCACATCAAACGGCGACGAATTGTTGCCTGGGGTCACCACTGTTAAAACCCGCCAGGGTTGGCATTGCCCATCGACCCCAGGCAAAAATTCGTCACCGTTTGAAGTGTACTAGTTTATTATAATCTGTCCCTTACTTCTTAAACTCTTTTGCAGAATACTCTCGTACTGGACTGGAGTTACTTTTAGTGTCACTTTAGTACCGAAAAGGAGAAAAGACCTCACACCGGGTCGAAAACGGGAACTGCTTGTAGACTGCTCTTGTGTACTTTATCCATAGCATACAAACTAAACCCTCAAATTGACTGTAACATGTAGCCCTGCTGATCCGTCAATTATGGATCACTAAAAACAAGATAACAGTGCACACATGGCAACTGCCTTGGCAGCGAAGTCCTATAAGACTTTTGTGAACCAAAGGCTCCTCACTTTGTTTTCGACATCTGACCAGATTGCAATGAAAATTTTGCTAAAATTCCCTCTGAAAATCAAGGGACATTGCCGAAAAAGTACATTTGAAGCAGTTTTTCAAAGCAGAAAATCTATTAAGGAAACTTGCGCGTTTGAGTTTTTATAAAATGCACAGAATTAATGCAACCAATGAGGTTAGATACACAGCACGCCAAAAATCAGGTCTCTCCTGACGATTAACAGGCACGCTAGCAGCATGTAGCCTACAGAAATAGAGGCAGTGAAAAGATAAAAATGAACGGGGATATTATAGTGTTACCGGCCGGCAAAGGAAGAGCAACCGTTGTGATGAACCGCGTTGATTATGACGAGATGGCACAAGCTCTCCCAGAAAATCAACAGTTTTACAAGCCCACAACCGCCTCGCAGGCTGCATCTAGGACTGGCCAGGTGACCGGACTCTTAAGCCGACTGCGGCGCAACTTTGTAATCTCGCTTGACGAATATCGCCACACAAAGCCAACAGACACAGCATTGGACTGATTCTATGTGCTACCAAAAATCCACAAACCCAACGTTCCCCTGGGATGAATAGTTGACCTGAAAGGCAGCCCTACATACAATCTAGCCAAATGGATGTCCCGAAAACCCAATTTTCTCCGAGAGAGCTCTGTGATGTCAGTCAATTCGGCCTCTCAGTTTCTTGCCAACATCGGGGAAAAAACTATGCGATCCGACGAAATTATGGTATCCTTCCACGTTGTCCCACTTTTCACGTCCATTCCACCAGATTTGGCGCGCGATGTGCTACGCAAACGACTCGAGGAAAAGTACGACAAAACGACAGAGCCCCTAAAAATCCAGCACCTAATGCAGCAGTTTGCGTTCTGCCAACGAACCTTCTTTACCTTATATGGCAGGACATACAAAAAAATCAAAGGAACACCCATGCATTCCCCAATATCCAGCCTAGTTGCCGAATTGGTCCTACAAGAGCTGGAAAAAATTGCCTTCAGTCACTTCAAACCTGCGTTTTGGAGCTGAAACGTAATCGATACATTCGTCATTATTGAGAAGGACAGGCTATCGGGTTTTCAAGACCTGCTTGACAGAATCTTTCCCGACATTCGATTTACAAGAGAACACGAGGAGGCCGAGAAATTACCCTTCCTTGACGTGCTGATCATAAGCACATGTTCTGGTATACTCAGCACTGCAGTGTATAGAAAGGCGACCAATACTACCCATGTCCGTAGCGGTTATAGCAACCACCCGGTGGTGCACAAACGAGACTGTGTGAGGACGCTTTTCGACGGGGTAAAAACGCACTATAACGAGCCCGAAGGAAGGATTCAAGAACTATGGCATCTCAGCGATCAATAAGCAAAAAACAGCTATTCAAATAGTTTCATCAGCCGTTGCATAGGTACGCACTTACGACGGACAAACGGAAGAGGGACACCAACAATTTGGCACTCCCTACCATACATAAAGAATGTGTCCGAGGCTACAAAATGCATTTTAGCAGAGTTAGGCGTGGGCATCGCCCACCATCAGCTGCTACTATGCGTAGAAAAATCATGAAGATAAAGGATTGGCCGGGCGCAGGTGAGCAATCGGGCGAAGTCTATCAAATTCCGTACCATAACTGTCCTTGCCATTACAAAGGCCAAACAGGACGACGTCTCAGCTCACGCATACTCGAGCACAAACGGGCCGATCGGAGAGGCGACTCACTATCTCAAGTCGTCGCCCACAGGCTGGAGAAAGGCCATGAGTTCGACTTCACCCATACGCGGATATTGGCACGGGTAGGCAACAAGACGGAGCAAAAACTGTTAGAGGCGTGGGTTTAGGACACCAACTCCACCAACAGCACGGAATTTCCTGCGTGTTATCACACTCCAGGCCCATGCAACCAGATGACGCAGCTCAGATCGCCGCGAAGGGCAAACGCCGTCACCACGCCATGGGAGCATTGTGGGCCAGGCATCACAAACCAGACCTTGCCACGGACGTAACCCCTCCAATCACGGTACAACGATATAAATGTTCACACGTTGCTGCACTCTAACTGTCTCTGATGGTGAACTTCTTTTCGAGTTCGAAAGCTAAGACCAATAAATCTACCGTCCCAGTGATCGTGCCTTCGTCTTCTTTCAAACATTGATCTCTAATCTATGACGACGTATGTCTGCTAGATATGGGCAGCGGCGCTGGAACTTTTCAAGACAACTGAATAAAAGTCGGGATTAATATAGTCTTCCAAAAAACAGTACCAAGAGTTAGAAACATTTTTACCCGAAAAAGGGAGTATTGACATCGCTATGCTAAGAATAACATATTGAACGGCAATTTAGATAAAGAAAACAGACCAAACAATCGCAATTTGTGAGAGCAATTGTAAAATATTGACAACGCGATGGTAAGGGCCAAGGCACGGACCGATAACTAAAGCTGTACCACAACTGAGAGCGATTTGAACTGGTCAGATGTAATTATTTAGTCCCAATTGAAGCAAACAACCCCCAGCCACCGGTAATACGGGACCGGTCGTAATAAGGGTTTTTACAGGTGGGGCCGGGAACGTGCAGGCGATCAGGTCAGGTAGTTGTATGCAAAAGGAAGGCTAGTGAGAATGCGCGGTTGTACTTTGAGTGCTTGAGAAATAGTTGTCCCAACCCCTAACCCCAACCACTAGCACTAACCCCAACGCCAACAGTAATGTGTCCATCAGGTGGGACTTTATAACCATATTTTACCGATTTAATATTTTATCTGAGGAAACCTAATCGCCATTTTAGCATGAAAAATGGCATTCAGCAATGAACTGCCGCAAAAACTTTTCGACAAAGTGGAGAGGCAAGAAGTTTTGAATGGCAACTAAAGGTAAAAAATTTCCGACTGGTGACGTATGGAAGGAAGATGGCGACCTCTCTGCGCAGGTACCTGAACATGTGTAAGCAACAGTTAATCTACTTGTGCTGTCAAATATTTACTTTACTCAAGGTCATTCTAACGGTGAACTTGGTTTACGTAACCCTACACTCTAATTGCAGTTTAGAACTTTACTAATCAAACTTAGGCCATACAGTCTTTATGCGATTAGTTCAGTATAACCTAATGAGAAAGTTGGACTTACAAAAATAGGAAATTTGGAAATGACTTCAAGACAGAGTGGAAGTTATGTATTTCAAATTTTGTCAGAACTGACACTATTTTTGCAGTATAATTTCATGAACGAAGAATGTTTTCATTTGATATTAGACCGAAAGCACGTGCCTATTCCGTCGCATGACAAATGTACGATGTTATTCTCAAAACAGAGGAAGTTTGACCGAAAGAATTTGGGATATCTGCAAGAGAGTTTGGAGTACTTTTTCGACTAACTACAAAAGCGATCATCGAATGGTTCAAAACTCTTGGTTAGGCAGCTTATGATAAATATTAAGAGCCACTATTTGGCTGAATTACTTGTAACTGCATGTTCCCTTATCCAGTAAAGTACGTCTTTTGATACTGCTTTGTCTCTGATTGTGGCTTAGAGAAATGAACGTGAAATGTCGAACTTATGGGTTAAATAGCATTAGGTAGACTTCAAGTGCACAGTTAACTAAGTCCGTGCAGATTTTTACTCTGTACAGAGCACATATCTTTCTCGACTGTATTTTACATTTATTCTGAGAAAACACTTAGACGTTGTTCTAGTAAACCGATGCGGACAAAGCAAAGGCGACGAAACATGCAGGATTTAATGACATCATAAAACATCATGACCACTTATTCAACGTCATGTGATAATAACGTATTTATACGAGAAGGAAAACTGTTCAATCAGAGATCGGCCTAAAGGGATGAAACGTGATAGGTAAAATAAAACATGGACTGTCAATAGAAGCGAAGAGACGAGTCCCAGGAAGTTGCCTTGAAGAAGGAGACACGAACGCTGGGACAAGAGCTTAATTAGCCTGACTTTTCGGATTCCCGCTCGAACCCATCATCAGAGACAAAAGCAGATACGGGTGGTTCATGCACAAGGGGCTAGAGTATTTATAGGATGTAGTCGCCGTGCTACCGCATACCTATGAACATTCACGGCTCCGCCGTTCAACCGGCATCGTCGCACTTGGTGTGCTAATTGTTTGATGTCCGAGATTCGCGCCGTTAATTGCTGCAATCTCATCACGTGCGTTGAATGTTGGTGTGATAATTGCTCGACCATCTGATCCACCGACCCTGGAGTTGGGAAAAGTGTTCACTTGTGCGTTAGCCGCGTAGCTAATTACTCCACCTCGGCGAATTCTCAGCACCAACGATGGAATGGGAAGGTCACTGCGCTTGTTAATTGGACTGCGGACTAGTAAACTATGATTCAAGCAGCTCCCGGCTCACGCGATTGTCACCTCTAGCGAGAATTTCGGCCTCGTCGAATTTGTATGTGTGGCCGTATCTCGTCGAATGAGCCGCAACCTGAGAGCTGGTGTCATTTCTCCGCACCGCTGCCGCGTGTTCGGCCATTCGCGTTTGGAGTTTTCTTCTGGTTTCTCCGACGTAGTTGCTTTGTCCGCAACTGCACCAGATCCGATAAACGACTCTAGACGTTTCAGGCCGTCGCAGTGGGTCTTTCGGTTTTAATTACCTGAGGCCTGGTGGTTGCCTCCGGTCTGTGTAAGAAGTCGGCCGTCAACTTCCGACACGTTCTTGACATACGGAAGCGCTCGCCAAAATTTGGTGTCCATGCGGTTAGGCCTTTTGTCCCTTTTGCGTATGCACCGGTTGACGAAGATGCGCGGGTGGCACTCGGCTTTGAAGACCCATCGGAGGTATTATAGTTCGGAAATGTTGTCTTCCGGCTCACTGCAGTGCGTTTCGACACGCCGATAGAGCGTCCTTACACAACCGCGTTTGTGGCTAATAAGGTGGTCGCTGTTGAAGTTCAGTACTTGCATCGTATTTGTCGCTTACCTGAACACTTTGGTCTTTAGTTCACCACAATCTTTGCGGCATAAGGGGACATCCAGGAAAGCGAGCTGGTTGGTCTCTTCCTCCTCCATCGTAAATCGAATGTCCAGGAAGACGGCGATGAGATGTTCTTTGAATGCCAGCACCTGATCCCATTCGATGACGACGGAAGTATCATCCACATACCGGGACTATAACTTCGGTCTGTGGCGTTGGAAGACCAGCGACTCTAACCGTTGCAGGACCGCCTCGGCGAGGAATACCGAAACCGGCGAACCCATCAGTGTGCTCTTCACCTGTTCGTAGATTGTCCCGTTGAAGGTTAAGTACGTCCTGAGACAGAACTTCAGGAGCTGAAGGACTTGGGCGCACCCAAGACGATTCTCCGTTTCATCGTATTTTCTTTGTAGAATCAGCTCGATTGTCTCGATCGCCAGGTCCTGGGGAATAGAAGTAAAAAGGGATGTAACATCAAAAGATATCATGACCTCATTTGGATGGAAGCTCACTCCTTTGAGTTTCTCCAGGAATTCTTCCGACGAAGAGACCGTGGTGTCTGACTCAGCAGTCAGGAACTTGAGACGCCGAAACAGCCACTAAGTCAGTCCGTACGTTGGAGTCCCTTTGAGCGACACGATGGGTCGGAGAGGAGCACCCTCTTTGTGCATCTTAGGGAGACCATAGAATCGGGCAAAAGCCGTATTTTGGGGTCTCACCATGCGTCTTTCGGTCGGTGTTATTGCACCTGAGTTCTCCAAGGGCAACAACGTAGCATTAATTTCGCGTATCAGCGCTTTTACAGGGTTCGTTGCACATGGGACATAGAACTGTCGGTTCTCCGGTAAACTCTTGGCTTTTTGAAGGTAGTCTGTCCTGTCCAGTACAACCGTGGCGCGCCCTTTGTCCGCTGGCATGATCACAAGGTCTTTGTCGGCCTTAAGTTCTCTGTTCGCGGGCTTGTTCAGTCACTCTCCAGGACCAGATTTGTACTGATTTCGCCCATGAACTCACAGCATCTGGCCTTTTCTTGGTCAATCCTTTGACAGTACTTGCGAAGTCTCGCGTGGCAATCTCGGAGGAGCACTCGGATCATCCTTCTGTCATGTTGAAATACTGCCCGTATCGCCAAATCCGTGTTAACCGGGGGCTTGTATGAAATACACATCGGTAACACATTAATGTCGAGACACCTGTGCAGAAACCGGATCTGTGGATACGTGGAGGCCTCCCGAAGGGCGCAGGTTTCCCATCGCCGGGCCGATTGGAGCTCATCGCGCCCAAATACATTGCCAATAGAAGCGAAGAGACGAGTCCCCTTGTGCATAAAGCACCCGTTTATGTTTTTGTCTCTAATGGTGAGTACGAGCAGGAATCCGAAATGTCAGGCAAATAAAGCTCTTGTCCCAGCGATCGTGTCGCCTTCTTCAAAACATGGGCTGTTGGTCTGATATGCGGGTGCGCATGGCGAGGGGGAGTGGGAGGAAGTCATCTAAACAAGCCATTTCAGATTACAGTGAAAATCTCTCGGGCGTGATTAAAGCTGCAACGCGCGGGACAGCAGTCAGTCATGCTGGGCAGGGGAGGGGGGTGGGGAGGAAGTGGGGGGACGGGTATGGGAATGGGGTTGCATCCATTATCGATCTTTACCCTGGCAGTGCGAGGTTGATCACGTGATTCAGTAGCTTAGAGTTCTGGTTTCCCCCTCCGTATTGTAGCAGCCTCTGCAAAGTACAAGAGACTACCAGACGTCGCCCGGTTCAGGACCTTAAATGCAGCCATTGCATCCACCATATGGATCGTGTCTACTAGGTGTTTCGGAATTAAGCTCCGGGGTGCCTTTATTTTTTCGCCCTTAGCAGTCACTTCAGCAAGTATTCAGTTGACCGGGCTGCCAACTGCCTTTGCGTGCGCCCAATGTATTTGCATGCGAAACTACATGCAAACTCACGAATACAGTTTGTTGTTGGGTGCATAGCAGGATGTCTTTAGTTGGTCTAACTGGAATGGCAGTTGTAGTTCTTATGAACAACAAATTAGAGGTGGCGTAAGTCCGTTCAATTGCGCACCGAATTCGTCGCTTGAATACGTTCGACACATTATCACCCTCGAAAGGGAGGTAGATGCTCACTGGCTTTTTTTAGCACGGATATTCTGTAGGAATTCATTGACTGTGATAGCGATACTTATGGACTAATTTTTTACGGATGCCTGTTTCCAAGACAAACGTTCTTCAAAAGGTGATTTTGTCATCTATCCTATCTGAGAAACGGATTCTTGTGGCTCTGTTGAACAGACACGAAGTCAAGTTCCGTTTTCTCTGGATTAGAGCGAAACTGAAGAAGTGCATTTATTGCCCTTACCAGGCGGGTTTTCGATCTATGCATCTCTGAATGAACCATCTGCTGGCCTATGCACAAGAATGTCTAGGGAAAGCAGCGGGTCGTTCCTTTCATGCTTGATCGTAAAGTAGATCTTTGCATGTGCTTTGCTCATAGCCTTAAGTAGTAATTCTCCGTCCCTTGGGTCTTCGACTATGGCGAAAATATCATCCACTCATCGCCTATAGAATGAGGCTCGCTGTAAGTCTCGCGCTAATTTTCGCTCAAGGTTTGACATAAAATGCCCGCTACGACTGATCCCAGTGGACTGCAACGTCGATCTGTCGATACAGCTGTCCGTTAAAAAAGAACTGTAGATTCGTTGTGCATATCTATAGTAGTTTCTGCAGTTGTCCTGGCAGCAGATTTGTTTCAGCCGAATGCTCACAAATGATATAAGTGGTTTCGTCCAGTGGCGCGTTTACAAAAAGTCGCTGCACGTCAAGTGAGATCATATGCTTATTCAGTAAATTTTGATTCTTCAACTCATCTAGGAATGAGGAAGTATCTTTGGTAGTGTAGACGGAAAGGCGTCGCCTGATTGGTTCGATTTGTTAGACTAACCAGAGGGTGAGCCTATGTTGAGGGGAATTCTTCGTTGACAAAATTTGTCGTAACGGTATCCCTGGCTTGTGCAATTGTAGTAGTCCGTATAGTTGGAGAATATGTGAACCTACAGACCCAGGACATGCGGTCATGTTCTCGTCTATTATTTGCTTTTCGAGTAACGATTTCATCTTTTTCCAACAACGTTTTCCAGTGCTTTTGTTTATCCTTACCCATGGGTTTCACAGGAAAATTCGCTGGGGTCACTCAGTATCGCTTTCATTTTACTGAAGTAATTACTCCTGTTTAGAACTACGACACCGCTTCCTTTGTCAGGTCTCGAGATAAAGACTCCAGTAGCCTTACGCATGTTAGTTAGAGTCGAGAGGAGCTGCTTAGTTAATAATGAGTGTTCATTATTCGGTTATTTTCTGAACTGGTAGGAGATATCAACGAATTTCGCTTTGAACCGTTTCACATCGTCCTCTGACATCGACGTCAAGTCCGGTAATCATTAATGCAGGTCATCAAATTGAGCTTCGGTCTTCGTCGGATCTATTTTCCTTCTTGGCACACAAAATTTAAGCACCAAAGAGAGGGTTTCGACTTGCAGTTTAGGCAGTATCATATCCGAACTTTTAACATTGTAGTCATCTGGATTTGTTGAAATGGTTTCCATACAGTACACACGACCTCTGACAAGCTTCATATATCCCAATACGAGTCGGGTTATAGATGCACGCGAATCTGCATGCTTGTCCTTTTTGCCCAGCTTCGGATCTTGTGCATTGCGCCTGGCAGTCAGTGTGCAGGCAATCGGCACGGTTACATGCGTCAGTCGAGGACAAATTGACCAGCACCAGAACGTCCATCTCGTTGACTCGGTCGATGACCCCGCTCTCTCATTAGAGAATCTATGATTCTGCTACTGTATGTGACAATAGACCAAAGGCAGTTATTAAACGACAAGCAGGGAGGTCAATGTTCGCACGTCTACCTGACGACCCTATTGATGACAGACAAGATGCTTGTTCTTAGTGACTTCAATGTCCGCCTCGTAACAGACTATGCTGCCTGGGGGTGAGTGCTGAGTCTCCACAGAATCGGTGGCTGCAACGTCAACGGCCTCATGATTCTCTGAAACTGCCTAAAGCACCCCCATTCTCCTCACTAATGCCTTCTGCCGCCCTCCGACGCAGAATATTGCAAATTGGATGCACCCCTGTTCGCGGTGCTGTCAAACTGTTTGATTACGCTCTCGTCCGATAACTACGAAGTAATCTGCAATCAACTCTGAGAGGTGGGTAGATTGCACAAAGTCTACGATGACTGCGGCACCAACACAAATGAAGTGGCGTTCTTCAGATGTCGCCGCTTGGTTCAGGTGTGGCTGCAATAGCAGTATGACGCCTGATGTGTTTCAAGACCGAAGACCCATGAGGGTATGCAAATCGCCTTCACACAAAACACTTATCGCCTCCATAGATGAAGCCTATAATCCATGCACCAGGGTAACCGTACCGCTGATCTTCTCAGAGGGAATAACGCTCTTCGCGAAGAAATTACAGATTCTGAAGCGCTGGGCTGAGCACTTTAAAACCGTCCTCAATCGCCCATCCATGATCTTTAACGCCGCCATAGACCAATTCCCTCAAAATGAAAACCTATACCGACCTGGATTGTCCGCATTCCCTCCCAGAAACACTCAAAGTCGTGCATCAGGTCTTCAATGGAGAGCATTGGTATACCATGGGATTCCGGCTAAAGCGTACGTATGGCGGCCTTCGGCTGATGAACAAACTCGCATCGCTTTCCAGGAGATGTGGCGAAAATTACGGGGCTCCCGGGTCTTCATCGATGCAACAATCATTCACTCCTACAAGCGAAGCAGAATCTAAGAAAACTGAGATAATCACAGGAGCATCTT
>CACRXP010000064.1:42550-125066 GCA_902702965.1 Spirometra erinaceieuropaei
ACAACAACAACAAGGACAACCTCGACGAACAGACACCCGACGCTCATTTCCTCTGCAATCATCACTGCCACATGCCCTAACGACGACAACTACCACACCTTTCACTGCCGCCATCGGTGAAAACACTCCCGAAACCCCTCAAATCATCACCATCCCCCACCACCAGCAATGCGGATCCGGTCTCCAGCTGTCCTCATCTTGACCGCACATTCATATCACGCGTCGGTCTGATCGGTAATTTACGAGTGCATCACACTGAGACTGGCTAATCAGTGCCAGGAGCTCAAATATACACCGACTTAACCCACCCTAACTACCTACACTGCCCACCGGCCTATTCGGCCCATACGCGCTTCCCTGCCAATCGTCTATAAAACAACGAAGACCAAACCCCGTTATCACACATCTCCACAGCCCATACGTCACACACGAACCCCTTCCACATCAAACACCACAAGCACAGAATTGGCATTTCCCACCTAAGTAGGAAGTGTGTTCTTGTTTTCTTTTCCACATGGCTCCTACCGTACTATAACGCACCTGAGCCCTTTTAAATTCATCTCTTTTATATGAAAATTTGGTGTTCTGCGGAATAGGTCGTGCGTCGGACGCGCCGGCGGGTAGTTTAGCACTGTCAGCCACTTGCGCCATATTCCTGCGGCGAACTGGTCCCCGGGGGAAGAAAAAGAGAGAATAAGGTTGACTGTCGAGATTGCGTGCCCATGGCACTCAGTACATATCCCTCACTATGAACAATATGGCGCTCTTTTAAACTATGACGATGCGCCAAACCCCGCGGCACGAGAGGTTGCCAGTTGACATGAGAACTCGGTTCTTCCCCCCCACACGGAGTCAGATTGAGGCGGCACCTTCTAAATATGACCACTATGGCACCGACACTCATTTGGGGTCTGAGCCGTCTCTTTGTTGTTTGCGTGAAAATCTGGTTCATCCTGTGCGGACCAGGTCTGCAGCAGGCTCGGACGGATTACTTAACTTTCCCAGTCACTGCATTCGGTACCTCCACCGATCGTCTTGACGTTATCTTGACTCAGGACTCAGACGGGCCAGAGAAGAGAGAGTGCAGTAGGCCCGGTGCATATCTGCTGTAATTATGAACTAATTGGCGCGCAAATTAGCCTCCTCACGCCCACCCTGTTGTGGAGCGCACAATGGATGCCGTCCTCGTGACGGTCCGACTGTCATGTAGGGTCCATAAAATTTTGCAGTGAGTGTGAGTTATGTCGTATACCTCCCAAGAAGTACTAATAAACTGTCGAGCGCAATGCTGTTTGAATGGCTATTCTCAGGTCTTCATAAATTTTATAACATCACAATTTTTTGTACAATGTGTACGATCTTTGACGGTAACATTTGAAGAGGACGTAATTTACTGCTAAATGTGCATAAGAGATCTTATTTTTGTTTTTGCCTTCCACAGCATAGACTTAAATCTTTATGGATACATAAAGCCTTTAAGAATAACACGTACAATGTAAACAGGGACTTTTTTACCGAGCGTACGTTTACAGATGGCTGGGATAAAGTGCGTTCAGAAACGGACATCCAGGCATTACCAAAGGGTTATGTCCCACTGCTACACAACAATAAATATTGCGGTTAATCCTTTGTAATAATTTATAATCTACAACGCTCCTATATTTTAGTCACCATTTCACGAGATACCGTCTCTGTCATCACTAGCTGTTTTGACATGGTGATTCACTGAAGAAACTGGATTTTTTAGACCATTTCACTGATACACAGAAGAAACTGCGTCATAAAGCAAGCCTTCTGAAATCATTTCTACTATATGGGGGTGTAATTTTCAGTTATGTGTTCTCACGGTTCCCGTAGTCGTTCAATCAAACAGGAAGGATGGTTCGATTATTCCGGGCATACGGCATTCCTGTTTAAGACAATTCAGCATGAGCAGAGCGGCAACTTGAAGCTATCAGTTGCCATAATTGTATAAGCCCCGAAAATATCAGAGGTACAGGTCCTTCTTTTATTTTCTTTAAGTACCTGCCAAGATCATGCTCGGAAGCTGAAGCACGAAACTCTCTAGTTGGCATTTGAGCGCTTGATTCCTAGATTAGAAAACTGTATGCAAGTTCTACGGTAACATGAGCGGAACATCCCACGAGCCACCTAACCGTAAAAGAGTTTAAATAAATATGCGATTTTGTCTGTGTTGTCATCCACACAACACTGATGTAGGGAAATGGCGCATATCCGGAAGATCGACATGACAGAGCCATTACTGCTAAATGCCATAATTTTGGTCACATGATTGTACGTCTCGGGGACGTCCGTAACATAAGGTTTTGACGAATTATTTTTCAATCAAACGAAAAGATCTTTAGCAATTAGGTATGCGAGACACTATAAAGTGTTGATATTTTGCATATAGTTCTCAGTGCAAAAAATTAACTTTATAATGAGGCTTATTAGACGGCTCCAAATCCACAGTAAAGTTAGTGTCTGCAAAATAATTCGATAGTGAACGCTATGGTTGCCGATATGTTGGAAATCCCAATAAGGAAATTACCCCAAAGAGAAAAAACATATTGATAGTAAAAGCTCCAATTAAAGACATACACTTTTGTCACGAAGGAAGTTTTAAGCGAAGTCAACAATAAGTTGCGACTAATAATTGTTGGTATTCTGCAAATATGTTCATGGAAACGGTGCCAAGTACATAACGGTCCATTTTTCAGCGTTAACATGCGGACACATACTGGAGATTATGTTGAGCAGTTCGATAAGAGGAATTTCAGTGCTAGTCAGCCATAAACGCACTACGTTTTCGGGGCGGAAAATGATCAAAATCAAGGGAAACGCAAACAAGTAAATCACAGGTTATCGTAACAAAACGCTTATGAGTGAACCTACCGGAAGTTTTTGTCAATGACTGGCATGAGAAGTGAGAAACATTTATGATCGTTTCCTTGACTTTGAATGAGAAACCTTGCTTGAAATAAACTATTGTTACATTGGTCTTAAGATGGACGAGGTACATGAACAATTACCAAACCAGTGTTTTTCATCAGGCCTTCAGACTGGAATACCGCAGTAATGCTATTCGAAGAGCTTTTTAATCGAACTTGGATTAAAATTGGATCCCCGTTAAATTTACTGCATTAGATGCTTGTGCTATATTAAAAGAGGCGCTCTAGATATATTTAGGCGTAAGCATACAGTGAGTGGGGGAAATCAGGTGAGATCAGGTGAGATGCCGACATAACAAAGTTCGTGAGATGTTACAGTCTCTAGCATAATATAACGTGCAAAATGCCTTTTCCTGAAACGGAACAATATGCTTGTGCGCGTTTTGCTATGAGAGGGGTCTAACGCAGAAAAAAACCATTAAATAATACGTCATCTAGAATTGAAAAAATAGATTTCACGGCCTAGAAAACTATAGGAGATTCAACACACTAATTCGCATCCTTTTAAGAAAGTTAGGAGGGCTTTCATTTCGAAAACCTTGGTAAGCGACGTAGTCTAATTGTGACATAAAAATCATCATCATGCTTGGGTGACAATAGCCTACTTTGCCGCACAAAGACCCACAGCCAGCAGGCCATCGAACCAAGTTGTAATAAAGGTTCATCTACGTGCTGCCATCTCCCGAGTATCATTTTCATAGGTAATGGCTTAAATTTCGTTTCCTTATTCCTCAACACGATTTACTACACCTCTAAAATTGGCGGGTTTCTAAAATAAAGGCCTTCGAAGAAAAGGCTCTTTACTAAATGAAGGTGCGTTTCACGACAATTTTTAGACCCAAAATGGCTTTATAGTCATATTTTTATAACAAAGACGCTAATCCCCATTCATTTGCTAAAATGAATTCGCGGTAAAATGTGTAATATTATCCTCTGCATGCAGTTATAAACTGCATGAGACAAAATGTACTTTTACACCTTCAGATAGTAAGTATTTATTTATTCGCCCCAAGTGTTATCTTCGGTTACACCTAGGCACTATTTACCGGCTCACGCGTGGATTACTCCGGTCGTGAATTGTGCATCTTCTAACAAGAAACAAAAATTATATATTTGCGCAGCAATTAAAGAAGATACCAATTATACGCTGCAAAATCGGCTTATAAATTTTTGCGTAATAAAAGTGAATATGTAGACAAAATTCTAGCGCATAATGTGCCTCTAGTTTAACAAAAATGATTTCATATGAGCCCTCATAGATTGCACACGTTTTCTCATTGCCATGAAGCTTCCGATATGTTCTTTTGAAAATGTTACTACACATAAAGTAAAAGCTATTCACTAATAGATTTTCTTGTAATACCGCTAAAAAGCACTGCACCATCCCAGTTAAATCATCCAAACTTCGATAAAGAGCTAAATATCATCTAAATTTTAAGATCAGGAATACTTTTTCTAAACGATTACACGAAAACTGCAGTACCCTCAGTCTCGTCTATTAGCGTTTAATGAATTCTTTACTTTGTTCAAGAAAACCCTCATTCAGGGAATGCGTTCTCAAGAAAATAATGCGTATGCAGCTGCGTTTGTGAATCAAGTTTATTAAACAGCAGGTGTTTGGATTTCTAATGTTAGAAATGATGCGCGTTGCTTTTATCGCTTTCAAATATCCGCGGTTTCATTTCGTATTTAACATGGATATTGAGGTGTCCTTAAAACAAGCATTTGCTGTTATACTTTACCGCAGAAGGAAATACCAAATTAACTTAAAACCGTCTTACCAAATGGTTCGTTGAACGTCTACTGTTCATTCGATTGCAAAGCAGCATAAAACATAATTTCATAGCTCCTCCTAAGGTATCCTCCTGTACTGTTACATGTCTATACACCTACCTGGCGTTATCTAAAATGTATTGAAGGTTTATAGCCATCTTATTTTGGTTTGCGTGGTTAAACTAGGCAATTTCGTCGCAACTACTGCTTTACAAATTACACCTTGCCTTTCAAAAACTTTCTGGATTTGAAATAACTCCATCTGTTATTTTGAGAACTAAAAAGATTGGTAGCCCACTATCTCGAAATTTATTGTATCGTACGCCAGCATTAGCATATCAAAACATCCTCTATAATTCAAATTTGTGGAATCTTTTGAGTGTGACATGCCACTGTTACGTTTGATATGTGAGTATTCTAACTCAGTGCAGTCAGTAAGAAATACGAATAGCACTGAGGAAAAAAACCCTTTCTCTAACCTGTGTTTACATCGATTATTTTGAAGAAAAATGCATGAACGAGAGGTCTTCTGACCCTTATAAACTTAGTTGATTATAAGCCTGGATAAGTGTCTACACCATTACTCTTAAGAGTAGTCTGTTTCTCTTGACTATTTCGTTTGTCATCTGGAGTACCTAGTAAGCATATCGTTGGGTAGACTAATTTTGGAGATTCTGACTATATGCGTATGTTGAATATAAATAAACATGTGAATTTGTCGATCGAAGATTTTCCGCAAACAACATAAAAATGCAAGTTTTGAATATGAATGCCAGTTTAAATCTGTTTTTTTTTACTTTTATAAAGTAAAGCTAAGCGTTGTTTGCTAAGGACGTATGCACAGAACTCATTTTTTTGCGACGCAATAAGAAGTGTTAAGTAAGTATTGAGTGCCTGTTAAAAGCACAAGCATAAATATAAACGATGTATGAAAGATCGCAAAGTCCTCTTAACTAAACACAAAAATGCGTTATTATAAACTGCGATAAACTAGAAGACAATATTTTGACAGGAAAATTGAAACAGCCGATAGACTCTATTCTGCAATAGTACATTGTTCTGTGTTCATTAAAGAACATATGCGAGTTCAGAATTTCCACTCTTCAAAAGATGTATAGAGAAAGTGTAATTTCAGGGAAACATCTGGCGGTAGAGTTTTGTCGGCCAAAAGTGCGCTAATTAAAATGCGGGTTTTTCGTGCCTATTTACTAATCTCTCCAGCCGGTCGTTACTAAAACCAGTATCTGCCCCTGGACAGGTCGGTCCTCCGCGTGATTAATGGGTGTAATTTTCTAGGCATTTTTTCAATAACAGCATAATATTTTCAAGCAGATAGTCGGGGTTGAGAGTTGAAGGCTTCCCGCTCAGCCTGGCTTACATTTGTTTTTATGTATATTTACTTTAATCTGATTTGCGTCTGGGGTCAAGTAGTCTAACAAATGCCTATTAAACATTTGTAGGGACTCAGCGAAACTCAAAAATGACTCCTTGACTCATGAAACGTAGGGTACTTGTAGACGCACGGCGATCTGGTTACCTTCCCGTGAAACAAATTGTACACTTAGCGGAAATTGTTTGATTGGCCTGACGAAGAGTTACCGAAAGGAAAGTTCGCTCGCCACTGTCTCTTCTGATCCTTATTTATATAAAAGGCATCTTCAGTGGGTCATTTACATATAAAAACAAAACTACTAATACCTAAGAACAACAACTCACATGTCGGCGTTACCTGAATTTAAATGTAACAATAAGGGACAGTTATGTTAATTGTAGTCCTCAACAAATAGCAATAAGGCGCAACAGTCTACACTTCTGTGCCTTTTGCAAAAAAAACTCGTTTATGTTTTTTTATTGGATTCATTGTTTAACACAATACAGCAGTCTACTGGGTACGGTGCTAAGAGGTGTGGCACCAGAATTTAGTCATTACTGGTGTTTAAGCTTTTAGGAAGTAGTTCGGTCACATGAGTTGTCGGTGCGCTCACTCCAAGCGTCGGGAAATAATGGGCAGAAAAAATGCAAACTTTCACATTTTAAAATGTCAAGTACGAACGCCTTGCCAGAGTGGAAATCCCCAGCCAGATGAGCCTTTTCAATAGATTTTTGGAAAATGTTCAAAGTTTGGGAACAAGCCGAATCTTCAGTATCTGCATAACTAGAAGTCTTCATTCTGACAGACTGTATGAAACAACGTCCTCACAGAGAACAAATGTTTGCACTGTTGGTCCGCTATTCCTCGTGAACATTGTCAATAAATTTGTTGTGATTCTGACCAATTAACCATCGCATAATGTATGTCGTATTAAGTAAGCAGTGCGAATGTTTTTAAATGTGAGAAGAGGGCATTAGGAAGAAGACACATATGCAATATAATGTTTGAACCGGCGAAATCTGCTACGCATCCTCAAAGGTCAAATTATCCCGTTCAAAGCTTTGACTACAAGAGGCTTCGATCGCGTACGCAGTGGCCTAGGACATAAATATTTAGTGTCGGCAGTGAACAGTATGCTACTTCTACTTCCTTTGTCTGTGGTCACAGTTAACAATCCAAACCGGCTACTTTATAATTACTCTTAATAAAGTAGAGCGTTGTATGTCGCAGGCACGTCACTGTGATGATTGATGAAAGCGTCGGTTGACAGGCACGCTTCTTAGACTAACGTTTTCGCATGGTTTCCAAGCCGGTTCGCCATGTCAATCATGTCGTTACTAAAGATAAACTAGGTCCAGCAGCGTGAATCCTTACTTATGACTTAGAGTCCAACCTCGGGAGAGCAATCTGGGGTTTATGCTGTTGTGTCCACCGATTTGGTATATATGCTTACTAATTCTCAGTTGCAACAAAGCCGATAATTAACGAATGACGTCTCGTGGTTGAAGGCGTGGTCTTTGGAGGGCACAGTGTTTTCATTCACACCTCTGGTCGTTCTATGTGGTCAAAGTTATGTTCTTGGGAATTCCCAAAACAGGGATTGGTTAATTCCGTAATTTTGGCTTCCGACCTTCTTCTTCTCCATCATCTTTCCCGTTTCATTACCACTTTGTTGGCAAAGTCGTCGTTTCTTTTGTCCACTGTCTGGAAGGTTCCATTTATGCTGACCCCCATACATTGAACCCTGTCTCGGCCAAAAATTAAAAAGGAGTTTATGATATAAGGCTCCCGGAATTTAGCTCTCATTTTTTGAGTGTTTATACTTTTCGCGGTCATGGTGTGTGCATTCAAAATCATCGCGGACAATTAAGAATTCTAAAGCGAACCCATTGATACTTATATGCGGCTCATCATAGTGGAAGCATGTTCTTCTCTCTGGGATAGCGCTGCAGTCGCATGTTTGATCAAGCTGAAAGCTATTAGGGATTTTGGAACCAGAAAGATATTGCATTTTTAAATAAAACGCAAAACATCTAGCTTAATAATTGAACGATGCCGTCCTGACCGTTTTTGCTCATTATTACGTTTGACTTTTATACCATTAATTATTTTGGTCTCGGAAAGTAGCCTTGGGTTGTATGTTGTTAGATCATGTCGTCACGAACTAATTATATGTTCAGCGAAGAGAGAATATGTTGGTCCATCAGCCCTTTCATCAGGCCACCTTTATAACTGAAGATGATCCTGTTTTTCTTTTTGGAGTTTTTCGTAGACTCGTTTTATGATGTTAATTAATTATTTTGAAGTTTTAAATTATTGTTGGGCATGTGGTAGATTTGTTTGCATAGAGCGCACTTTCAAATGTTTTTGCACACAATTCAGCTTTACACAGACATGGGATGAAATGTTGACCGGAATTCTTTAATGTATTTCCGACTCAAGAATCTTACTTAGAAAGTGTTGTAGTACTAATTACCGTATCAAGATATTTCAGTCATATCAGAATTCCGGCCTTTGAACGGGCTTCTTCCCATCTGCCTGCATAACCTTCGCACAATAGAAATGGCCATTTAAGTAATAAAGATTTTATCCTTAGTTCTCGATACCCCCATACATTTGAATATATTTTATGGGAAAAATGCACAAATATATTTGTTCTTTTACTCATGTAGTGGCCAACTACGTTTTCTTTGGATTTTGTACTTCAATAAAATAACATTTTCCGGTTATAATAACGAGATTTTCTGAGACCGCATGTCTCCATTTATTAATGCTGTTCGCAAAGTGTGCAATGCGGTCCAAATTCACTGCAGAAATTTATGAATGCCATAAGGTATCTTCTCATTAACCTGTAGAAATATATGATTTTCCCGACACATCAAATACACAGCTCGACCCTGCATACACAAAATGCAATTGTAACGCCCGTTGAAGTTCGAAATTTTTCAGGAATCAAAAATGTTTTTAAAATTTAATTAAACCCTTCCTTCAGGTATAAAATTTGAAGAGAATGTATTTCTCTGCTCAGCGGTCATAGGACTAAATATCTCTATGCATGTTTTCAACAAAATGAGCCTGAAATGATATGATTTTCAGAGATCAACAGGGAAAATTTATGCTAATTTAGCGGTGATTTTTACAGATAATAGTGTAGGCAGTCAGCCACAAGAAGCTCATTCGGAAGCTGGTATCTTAATATGACCGCTACACCTCGAGGCTTTGCTGCAGGAGCAGTAATATTACAACATTACAACTTGATCTTTTCGGAACGAAAGCACATTTGGGGATTTCAATCAACAGTTTATGAGATAGCAAACTTTCTGTAAAATCTGCATGTTACGGAAAATGTGTTTTAGTTCATGAGACGGCCTTACGTTGCAGTTCATGTTAAATGAAAACAAAAAAACAGACGGATGACCTAGTTTAGCTTTTATCATACGCCACTGTAAAACAGGGCAAGTATGCCTAAAGACCCCTTATACGACAGAACTATAAATGTTAAAGTTATTTGCCTCATTTAGCCGTCCAACACTAATAAATATCGTCTCAAACTCAAATGGCACTTCGTTGTTTGGGCTGCCATAGAGATACGTTGCCCACACATTGAAGGGCTACTAAGCAAAGTGTGATGCCGAGGTCTGTTTAAACACCGTCCAACTGCTCAACACAATGTCGACTATACTAAAGACTGGCCGAAGATCAGTTCTTGGCTTCCCGGTTTTCTGAAAAATCGTCCGATTTGTAATTTGGAAATATGCCTTTTTGACTAAGCTGTAAAAAACCCGGTGCCTCGGCGGGGTTTGAACCCAAGACAGCAAGAGGAGGCGTTAGTACAGCCAACGCTCTAACCACCTGAGTTAAGAGACTCCTCTGGGAAGCGCAATTTTAATCATATTTGGATCAAGTTACCCGCCTAACCTACTACAACATCTGGAATCCACCAAATTTGAAACAGATAGCTGACTGCCCAAAGTAATCCACATAGAATCCAAAAGATGACTATTAGGCGCACGCAATTAATAGGTGTTTTGGCCTGCAGTGTTTTTTTATGTTTTTGTCAAAAGCTTAAAATTAAGATGCCTCTTCAAGACATTTGTCCAAGCAACTAGGCTTTGTGCATTATTTTTCGTGTAGATTGTTTAGGTCACATTTGAAGGCTCACCCATGCTAGAATCATCATCGTCGAATAAAATAAACGTCCACAACAAACATCAGCAACGCATATGACTTCGACCAATTAAAAAACGTTCTCTAATAAATGACCTTTTTAGGGAGTGCTTTAATATGGCCCTCCGTTGACGGATGTCTGTGTGCTTTGTATTTTTGTATGGTGATGCCGAGAAAAAACATGACGCCGTTCCCCTCACTTTGCTAAAATCTGCAGATATTCCTCTGCGCAAACTTTGGAACGTGCCTACTTTCTTTGTATCGCGTCCATTTTCGCCACCTTTGCTTACTTCCAGACTGTATTATACGATTATGAATGCACTGCGGACTGAGCATATAAATACTGATATGCTGCTGAAACTGGTAGTGTTTTGCTAACTACATTTCTAAATTACGTATGAACAGAGGCTAGACCGCATAGAAAGTAATGTTCCGTATGCTCAGATTTGAAGACGACCGTTCAGTGGTAGTCCGTTCTGTGACAACCGATATAATTTCCCAGACCGCAAAACAATTTCAGCCCATTTAAACGAATGATTGACTGTGTGAGTTAATGCAAAACTTTAGGCCACGAAATCACGCAAATCTGCTAATCTGACTTTCAAAAACCGATAGTACGTCCGGGCCTCTTAAAATAACCGGTGTTAGCGAATTGATTCCCACTGTAAGCAACGGCCAAGAATCAATTTTCAATTGGGAAAAACTCTGTTTAATAAAAAGTTTGGGAATAAATTACTCTCCTCTCAAAGAAAGAACACACTGAGATGGGTAACCGAGGCTTACGACTGGCATTAGCATAGGACATTGCTCAAGTATATTGCAACGCCTATTTACATTCAGATTTACGAACATTTTGTATGATAAAATTACGTGGACATATTTTCTGTTCATGAAAAGGTTATTTGCTCGAGGAAACAGGAGGAGCGAGCAAATTGCGCGACTTTTAAGACGCCCGAAAATTCTTATATCAGTTTAAGCCATTAGGTTTCATGAGATAGGCCACATGTCGTATGGTCATGTCCATCTTTCATTTGTACTCAAACATCATGCTGTTTAACGTAATGTTAAACGTTAAGAGGTGCTTTGGTGAAACATTAATAACATTTTACGTTTTCGAACAACAAGGGTTCTTGAAGACAGTCTTTTAAACTAATTTACAATATATTTTCCAGCTTGCACACAGTTTGTACGTAATCAGATCTTACAGGGACATAAAAAGTCGATAAATCTGTCCTTATGCCTTCCGGTACTCTAGCAATGGGCGTGTTTCGCCATGGCGTCCACATGCTGTTTTAAAACTGAACGCCCAGATACGTAGACGGTGCGTCGTTCGGCTGCTAGGTTATCTAAAAATAGACCACCCAAATGCGTTTTGCCAAGTGCGTGGGCGAGACCGCTGTGTAAGATTAGCTTTATAATGACTAGGGAGCGTTATCCCAAACTCCTATATCCTGAAAAGTAGGTGCCGCGACGATTTAAAAATGGCTCAAAAACAAGGGAACCGCGACCTTTTGGAGGAAAAAAATGCAAATGGAGCAGCACTGTCAAATATTTCTAAATCCACTTAAAGAAGGGCAGCTACACTGTATGCGAAACGTCTTTCCCTAGGAAATTGTGGACTCACGTATTTGTGAAAACAATCATTTTTGTTGATTCGAGGCGATGCTAAAGTGTTGGTCTGCCGTCCTAAACATCGACAGCACACTAATTATATGGAACCAGCATATAACTGTTGGAAAGGGATATCTGGTAAAGCGTAGCGATTTTTCCTAAATAGCACACAGAGACGCCTTTAATGGACTTTTAATACGCGCTGCCGCAAGGTCACACGACATCTGACATTGTTGGCTCAGATACTTCGATAAACGACTTAAGCATCATCACATACCCGCAAAAATTCCGGTCTAGAATTGGTAAGCTAGGCGCTATAACACTGTATGTGGGTATCAGTGGAATAGGTGGTGAAACATGAAACCTATCGCTGGAAAAACAAGATGATAATTTCATGGCGAGGCAAACGTTGCGTATTTTACTTCTTCGCGTGGTGCATTCCAGAAAACGTTCTCTTATCACAGATAATATAATTGAAGCATTTTTATCAAAAAAGAAATCCAAAAATTTGAGGCAAGCCTGTGAGGGTTTCAGTGTTAATGTCTGTATCAGCTCACACCCGTTAGACAATATGCGCTGTTCTATAAAACTAACGTAAACAAGAAAAATTTGCCGAAATGTTGTTTTGACTAACTGAAGATTAGGCTTTTGTTCAGCAAACATCAGTTAAAACAGGATATAAATAAGCATGCCAACTTCTGAAAAAATAAATTCATCTCTATATTGAAATTCATATTTATAAGAGCTGCATTGTATGTTCCAAAACTGTAAAACACGCTTTTATTTTCCTGGCGTAGGTAAGTATTCTACATAGATTTGGGAAAGAGCCAATCAACGGGCGTTTATTTGCGGCCTACATCTGCTAATATTCGACTGAGACGCGGCTCGGGCAGAATATTAGATAAGATACATGAACGTTTATAAGTGAAATAGCGTATTAAGGCGCTTTTTAAAGAGGCAACATATTAAGGAATATTTTACAATTGACTGTGAATATATTCATCTCATGCCTGCTCCTAGACACTGGTTCCCGTTGGCAATGGTACTTAACGTTTAGTGCCATATTTGTAAACCAAATCATCACTGAATTGAAAACCTTGATAATTATTTCCAAGACACTAGTCTTATGAGAATCTAGACAGGCGCAAATCACAAAACCTACATTTCGTACATTGGATTGGGAACACTGAAAACCGTTAAGAATTAATTGACATTCGAAGAACAACCCGAAACAAAACGGGTTTCAACGTTGCAAAAAACCAACAGCATTTTCGTAGATGAAGCATCCACTTGACACCGGGCAATTTTTGGGTTCATGATTTTATCTTTCGATTGTGTCCCAATGTGTTAGTCATTGACTGGCTTCTCGATGAGTAACCCTTAAACTGTCATTTCAGAAACCTACTTACCGGCGGAATCGAGTAAAATACTCCGTGTTGTGGATAACAACTTCTCAAATAATTTGAAATTGACAAAAGTAACTCCACCTAACTGACTGACCCTTATTACTAGTTGGAATTTTGGACTAACACACTTGAACTTGCTTCCGAGTGATTAAAGGTTATTCGGGAATAAATGCCCGTTACATGATGCACGTCATCTATTGCAAACGAAAATGTTGAAAACAGCAGATATTATTCTATTGATTGTGGTGAAAAAGCTACCTTCTAGCCTAGTTAAGAATACGGCCACTTCATAACGATGTGTTTCTTAACTTTTAGTGGCAGTGTTTACATTCAAAATGTGTTGTCAGTCCAGTGGGTATTTACATTTTGTGAAACATCCGAGCACACTACGGACGGCAACAGATAGTGTACTTATGTTAGAGGACTAGAATGATAAATTCTTTACAATAACAGTGAATACTCCACAGACTATTTTAAGCATCCTTCAAAGTTACTGCATGTAAATTCAAACTAGATTTTATTTGACTATTTTTTTGTCCACTTGAAAGTTAGGATTAGGAAACCGTTGACCATTTTTGAGACAAGGGGTCATGAGTTCAATTCCAGGTCGCAGGTGAGTAAAATAATAAATTCTCAACTGCATAACCAGGACAGCAACGCTCTTGACAACATTTGTAAAACAACAGTTCTAAAGAATATTGGACGTTAAACAAAACTATTATTTTGGCTCCATATAGTAGTAAAAATTTTGCGGTAAATTATTAAACACAGAAGAGATAGAAAGTTCAGTCACTACCGACTGCGATCACGCACTAACTTTGTGTTAATTACTTAAGACCGATTCAGCAAAGGATATAGGGCATGGCAGCGTAAACGATAAAGTAGACCGGACGAGTGGGATAATGAGGGTGGAGGGTCATACACACGACTTAACGGAGTAGTTATTTAATCATGTTTGAAATTTTAGCACCTGGCTAACCCAAACCAGTCCATCGCATAATAATTATATCACTGCCCTTTATGCATAGAGGGAGTTAGTTATTTCTGACCTGTGTTGAATCTCAATAATCCTCAACCCGAACAAGTATATGCTCTCGAGAGCGCGAATAGAAACATATGATAAATATCAGTCCTATCGTGTTGCCAGTATGGATGTACGCGTTTTTCCAGTTCTTGACCGGCCTGACCTGTAAAATTAAAGGAGAGTTTAGGCGAAGCATACGACATACTACGTCAGTTTAGTGTTTCTTAAAATAAAAACCCCGTTTCTGCATTCTGCATATATCATCGTGAGTGTTCAATAAATCTGCTTTGGGAATCCGCTCCATCTTAAAAAATGACATGATCTTCTTCGTATAGAACTTCAGTTAGCTTCCCATAATCGCAGTGGGTTCTCGAAAATCAAGACAAAATAGCAAAGCACTTTACCAAGAAAGCCAACTGTTTTTAGACGGAATAGGCGCCTGGAACAATTTACTAACCGTCTCTGGAGGATCATAGATTTACTGGGAGGGGCTTCCGTAGACGGGAGAATAGGTATGAGAGCAATTACCGAACGTCAAACTTTTTCGGCGAAGACCACTTCCATGTGGACTCAAGTAGTGCATTTTGGAACCGAAATGGCCCAAGGCTCGATAATACTCAAAACAAAACTTGCCTTAAATGGTTAGATAGCCAGGTTGAAACATGAAGAACAGATGATAGCAAATAAATCAGCAATGATTATTTCTACCTCATCCTACCTTACAGTTCCTGGTCAATGGACTGGACGACGTCTTAAGCAGTTTACTTAAGCACATCACTTTCAACTCGAAAGAATAAGCCGGGAACGAAAATTCTCTGCGTTCTTGTTGTATTTGATGACAATAACGAGAATAATGCATACCGATGTATTTCATCAAGTCTTTACCTTCTACAGATTTCTCGGGCATCATTTATGAATTCGCCGACCACCTGTTTACCAACTTCCCTAACTTCTGAGAAGAAACTTGAAACCGATTCGTTTAGAACCTGTCAGTCATAGTACACCAAACGTGTTATGTAATCATCCAACCAAATATTATTCCAGGGAAGCAGGATTCGAGGAATAAGGTAGATTAGACATTTGTCTTAATTAAATTCCTCCAGAAGACTCTTGGTGACTTTTGAATGATGGGACAGGCATTGTGTAATTGAGGATGACTTCCTTCCCCTGTATTAAAGGTACGCGTTTTTGGCTTAGTGCTGTTTAACAAGCAAATTTTCGGGCAATGCAAACAAGTTTTGCTGAAGGGTTTTCCTACAGCAGTTCAAAATAAATCATTTCTTAAAAATTCAATCTTACACGTACAGTAATCATCTAAGGATGAAGGCCTCCTATTATTTTTTGGGTAGGTCTGTCCTCACGACTTATCTGCTGACTATGCTTGGCGTTATGGTAGAGAATTACATTGACCTTTTCAGTAGCCTCTCTCTTCCTAATCAAGCTATGTAAGCAAATACCAAGTAAACTTGGCACCTTGTATGCGTTTTTTTCTTACACAGTTTCTTCAGAGACATGTTTCTAAGATATGACAATTTTCAGCCCCTTTTAATTCACATACGGTGGTTAAATGATTAATATTATACGCCAAAGCCCATCCGTATTCGTTGATGAAAAGGACTAGTTTTAACAAAAATACAAAGTTTATCCGGACTGACCTTTTGGACCCTTCTCATCCTATAAACTACACTCCCGATTACTGAGGCGATAAATCCAAGCCCTGAATATTCTTTCGGTCAAGCCATTAATACTGTGAATGTTCTGATTATATCATGCTGTCGCAGTGACCTGACCACGTTTTGGAAACTACTGACCAAAGTATGTTTACTGTGCTTTTTATTCGTCTCGAACGCGGACGGTAGTCAGCCGCAATTTTGGAAATTGACGTTGTAGAACCTGGAGGAAAGGCGTCAGACTGGAAAGTGAGTTTGCTTAATTTAAATTTTATGTCCTAGAGTGTTTCTTTAAAATCAGTCTATCTTCTAATGAGTTTAGTGGTGCCCCGTCCGCAAAAGATCCTAATCTTTGATCAGAAAAAAGGAATTAAGTTAGTTTAAAAATTAGAACGAACCGCTGTTACAACTTGATTTATGGGTTATGAAGTATATGTCGCATAAAGTGAAACCTCTTATACTGACAAGCAGTAGGTGTACTAATAGCGTGTTGACCAGCCACGAATGTTGGCATTTTGGTGGTGTACACTGACGACAATGCAGTCTGTAACTATACAAAATTGTTCAGATGTGCAGCTGGGCTCAGTGGAAAAGCTTATTATACATGCTTCCTTCATGCAGCATTTACCAGATAAACTGATATTCCGAAAACGTCTGCAAAAAATTTACCGAATTTTTGCGGTTAGTTTACACAATGCCCCACTGCAATAGGCAAAGGTGAAGGACAATAACCAGCTCCCGCGTGCTACCACTGTCAGTTTGCACACTGACAACACTGGCACCCATGTCTCCGCACAAGTTGTGCCAAGCCTACCTGCCGTCGTCACCTCTCTTGTGTCGGTAAGGTACAAGTGCAGCATCTATGAAGGTTAAACAACAGTTGGTCGATATCGGAATCATGGGCTAGGATTGCAGTACCTCTCCATTACTTTCTGTAGTCAATCATTTGCTTAGTTTTGAATAATACATCTAGGTAGATCGACGAATTGTATTAATGTCATTAATATCACCCGGCGCACGCTCATCGATTTTGTCAGGGTACTGTGACAGGTACAAATTAGCGGCGGCAGAACAGGTTCATTTAGCAGGTGCCGATTTTACTCTGCCTCCGTTACTAATTGTTTGGAAGCACTAAGGCCTCGCAGATGTTTTGTATTTCACGATGTATCCCTCTATGTTGTATTATGCAACAAAACAAGAAAAACCCCGTTCTGTGAAGTTAGCGTTAAAAGTTATCCCACAGGAGGATTTCTAGCCTTTTGCTAAAAGTTCGTGATATTTGAAAGTAAGCTGTGGCAGTCATTTAGGTCATTAGTCTCTAATGGGTTGGAGCGGGAGCTCCACTACACGCACTGATTTCTTCTATCACACTAAATTGAATCTTGCTAAACTTAAACTACTTCTGCATTTAATATCAAAAAGTAGTTCTGTCGATGTCCCAAATAAGAAACTCACTTCAGGAAGCCTGATTAACAAAAAGTTAAATTTTCTGTTTCAAAAGTATACCCTTTTCGGTTTATGTGATTTTCGAAAACAGGACTTTAAAGACTGCGACATTATCTTTCAAATGTCAGTGACGACTGTTTTTTTAGCTCGCCTTTTACATCGACCAATTACGTGTTCATTAATTACCCTACAGGAACGACCAATGATCCGAACATCAATTTTTAGCCTGACTCTTAACCCGGATGAGAGATGAGAGAAATGCTAAGACTATTATAGATTTCGCACTCTTATATTTTTCCGCATTACTTGTACAACACAACTGTACTGTATAAGCCAGGCGCAATTTAAAATGAGGAAAAGCGAAGATGAAAAATTCAATATAATTGTTGCGAAGTTCCTCAAGACTAACAAGTAGCGCTGCGTTAAAGCGTCAAAATCACCTGAAATACTGTTAGATGTATGTCAATGCAAATAAGTCTCATTTCATACGGTTATTTTTGCTCTGCTTAAGTAATGCGTAGAAATTATTTTGTGTAAAGTAAGATCAATAGCGAAAACGAAAGCTGCAGATCTTTTTAAAAAATACTTCCTAGATTTGGTCGAAAGTTTGAACGCTAAAGTGTCTCTGAGTTTTAGGATTGATGTGGCACTGCGTACGGCGAAATCCATGGTATATTCAGCAACTTTGTCGCGTTAGTTATCGCCCCAAAAAGACGAAGAAGAAAGGATGGGTTCATGGACCAACTCTTTTTCATACTGACGTTTCGAAAAATTCCTGGTTTCTGTCTTCAAAATAGTCCGGTTCCTATTCCTGCTGGTCTTGACTTATTTAGTCTTGACGTCCGCTCCGTAATATAGCCGTGCTTGACTCACGAAAGGTTGCCCTTCGCCTCTCTTGCGGCCGGCGTAGTTGTGGCTAGGTCAGCGTGTCTGCCGGCAGGCTGATCAATCACTGCTGTTCGTGCGAGCTGCTTTCAGTCTCAAGGGCGCGTCGGTGAAGCGGTATTCGACGCCTTGCCGTCATGGTGGGCTCTTAGCTGTGCACGGTCGCCGTCCTTTTTGGCCCTGTGCGAACCGATCAGAGCCTTGGGCGGGGCGTCTGGTAGGTGGAATGCAGGTGGATAGTTCAGTTCATTGAATCAGTCGAGGAATACAGTTTGGTCCATGAACCCTTTCTTTCTTCTTAGGCGTCTTGGTAAAGGGAAGATGAACACGACAAGACATCTGGACCTCGGATATCTTTGCATATTAAAGTTGCAACCCATACCACACTGCATTTTGTTTTTAGGATTGCTTAGATTTTTCAGACATAGCGTAGGCGACACGCGACGGTAGCTAAACGATAAAATTGGACCTAAGATGCATCGCGATACACACTCTTCGTACACCTCTTGCCCGTGTTCAGCTTGTTTGCGGTACATATGTACAGTGCAAAAATCCACAGTAGTTTGGCACAGATCGCATCAATTGGAGTATAGTGGTCATATAATGCATTATTAGCTGGAGTATTTCGATGGACGGACTTATATGAGTCCCTGAACAGGAGATGGGAAAAACGTCCTGCTCTATTAATAAAGGTTGACCCATGCATAATTCCAGAAAAGAAAAAATATTCCTCTAGCCTAGCCGCAACAATAACCCCAATACAAAACTGACCCGTTACACTAACCCTAACACTACCCCGGATGCTTAACTTTGCAGTTAACACTAGCTCTCACCTGAACCTTAAACTTGATCCTGATTTACCTTATCGTTGACTCTAAGTCTAGTCTTAAACCAAACCCCTAGCCTAACTCTAACCATAAACCTAACCCAACTTTCACCGAAAGTTGGTTCAAAGCCGCCCGTATTGCAGGCGGTTCCTGTTCCGATATCCTGTTTAGGTGAACTACATAAGTCGGTCCTACCGAACATTTTAACTGTCGGGTCTACATTTGGCTGCCTAATGACTATTAATTTTGTTTTTCCCAGTTGCATTCGCCGACCCTTGATTTACAGAGCCATTTGACATAAAATGGTCCCTTTGTGGTATTGCAATTTCCATCGTGGTCTTCATGAGCGACCTTTTAGAGCGCAGATTGCCCAATTCGTCGGACTGTGAAAGATTTAAAAAAGTTCGAATATGTAGCCAATATTTGCACCTTTGACTGAAATTCAACGTGAAAGGGCCAAACAAGACTCAGGAGATCACGCTGAAGCAAATAGATAAAGTAACTCTGAGAGTTTATGTCATACTTAACAATATGGAAGTCTAAATTAGGACGCTAGGAAGAAAACTGAGGCCACAGAAAACTGCTGCGAACACTTCCTTACCGGTCCGGCCTCTCAAATAATTAAGTTTAAAATATATTTTCAACAATAACCAAGGAAGATCACAGTAAATATGGTAGCCAGAATTATCACTATTTTTGTCACATTGTCCCCCTATTTTTTGCACAAACGACTGGAAATTCGAGCGGGTACGTCTTGTAGTCTTTGCAGTGTCAGTAATTACGACCCGACTTGACGGGATGTTAATTTCGCCGGTTGTAGATAGTTATGTGTGAATTTTTGTGTCTTAATCACGACCTGAGGCGATTGTTCAGCAGAGGTAAATTGTTCTCAAATGTGTATCAACCCCTACGTGACCTTGTGTGATCCAATAAATGTGTGTGCAGGGCTACTGTGCTCTGTATCACAGGCACATTTTCTCGAGGCTTGTTTGCTTCGTCTTTGTAGAAATACAAGACATAATAGACCGGACAGAGGCCCTGTCGATTTTGCTCTCAAGGACGAGACCTTCAGTCTGAAGTACTTGATTTCTTTTCTGTTTTGATCGTCAATCTTCGCACCGACGGATCAGAAGGCGTGACGTCGTTTTATAACGACTCAGGCCATTCAGACACAGCATGGATATTTTCGGTCACGTGTACGCCCAAATCAGCGGGATTCACCACAGTGTCGATACGGCACATCAATCAGTACACTCGAAACTTTGCCACCACGAGCAGCGCTGCCACTGCTGAGAACATCGCAACCACCAGCGGCCCCAAATTCTAAGCACACTTCTACCGTAAATTTACAGTCGAGATGATATCTCATGAAGCGTTTATCGAAATGTTGAAATAAATCTTTGACTAGAAAAGATTAGTTAAGTAGGGTCGTAAGACTAATTATTAAGCAGCATAAACATACATAAGATATTTAAATAACGTCAGGGTGTTGACTTTTGATAGAGCTTCTCTTCGGCCGCTTGCGTAAACTACATGCTGCAAAAATGACTGCTTATGTGGTATGAATTTTTCTACTTGATTTCTGATGTTTTTATAAAATCAAATATGCTTATAGTGAACATGAGCAAGAATATTCTTCATTTTGTTTATTCGGGTGGCCAATACGTTCTTTTCCACTCTGATGCCTGAAGAAATCGTATCGTTCGGTTTCAAAAAGACCTTCTTAATCACCGAATTATTTTGAACCTTACCTCCCATTGCATATGTATTCAGGGTTTCCAACCTACATAATGCGTATCTTTCTTATGAAAAAATCAAACATCTATGCTGTTAAGAAATCTCATATAGGACAGCAGACGGTATAAGTAGGTAGCCAGAAACGACGGTTTATGAGTGTGCATCTCACGGGCCTAGAAGCTTTGTAAATCAAAAATACCCTTCTTTAACATAAAAATTGAAGCCGGCGTAATTTTCGGTCAAATGTGAACAAGAAAGTCTATTTTTGCGAATGTCTTCCAAAAACTATATTTGATTTTATAACAGCATCGGAAATCAAGGAGACAAATTCATACTATATAAGCAGTCACTTTTTGCAGCATGTAGTTTACGCAATCGGCCGAAGAGAAGCTACATCAAAAGTCGACATCCTGACGTAATTTAAGCATCTTATGATTATGCTGCTTAATAATTAGTCTTACGACCATACTTGAATAATCTTTTCTAATCAAAGATTCATTTCAGAATTTCGATTAACGTTTCATGAGAGAGCATATCTACTGCACATCAGGCGTCAGCTTGGTCAGTTGCATGCGAATTTCTTCAACTGAGACCGATGAATCAGTACCAGGAGCTCCAACCTACAATCACCGCACCCACCTTACCTGCCGCATTGTCCAAAGACATTCGGTCATCGCATGGGCCTACTCGACCATATGTACTTCTATGAAATCATGCAGCAAAACATCACAATCGAAACTCCATCGGCACACACCGACCAACGAACGCATACATCTCAGACAAACTCGCTCCTCATCATCCGATGCACGGACAGAGCATACATCTCTTGTGCAAGTGGGAGGCGTATTCCCTGATGAAGCCTGATGCCTGGCCGGGTCGTGTATCGCACACGCAAACGGAGTGTCGTAACTCTATCGCCCATTGCGCCAAATCCCACCACCAGCTGATTGGCAGAATGGGACGGTTAACTGGTGTGTGGGAGAGGCAGTAAGATCGACTTCCACGGCACATCAGCGCATTCCTGACGCGCTTGAATCTACCACGATGCGCTAAAAGCCGCGGCTTCGAAGGTTGTCAGCTGACGGGATAACTTGGTCCACGTGGTCAGAGCTGTGCGTGCACAGGAAAAACGTCATTTCTCGCGATGGCTGACTTGTCGATGTGCTCGCTGAAGTAATTCTTGTTGGGGGAAGAAGATAATAGTTAATTCAGTCATTCGTGGACTCAACTCAGCTTTGATAGCTGAAGCGTAGGTCAAAAGGTTGAGCTATAAGATAAACTATGGGAGGTACCCACCATAAGCTTACCATTTTTTTAACCTTCAGCTAGTCTCTACAGGCCTGAAAAATCACATAATGCTTCTATAACCTGCGCGGTTTCATTCGTAAGCGTATGCAGCGATGTTATCAAAGTGCCACAAGCTGTTCACCTACTTTTCCTGGTGATGAGTGTTCTTCGCTAGGTCCTACTGAAAAATTCGATATCACTTGTACGGAGAGCACTCTACAACAGATTTATTTTCAAGACGTCTTGCGACTCGGAGATCGTTGAATCAAAAGATCTACAAAATCAGGGCACTAATATCCACTATTATTATTTTGCTTTTCTTCGCGACGACAAAGATTGGCGAGCAAACATCTTAGCAAAATATGCTTTGTTAAACATGGTGAGAGGGCATGCGATGTAGTCGAAATAAAAATAGGTGTAGCATGAAAAGTCGGAATGGCCTTTTTGATGCTAAAATGGATTTAGTTTCGGCACGTCGGTATCTTGACACGTTAAACATCGAGTCAGGGAGACGTGACGGTTGTTTGTTTGTCGGCTTTCGGCAGCAGACGCGACAAAAATAGCATCAGATTCGACAAAGTGACTTCGCAGCTACTAGAACAAAATTTATAAATAGCACCATTCTACGAAATAAGATCAGCGAGTCGTCCGACCTTTCCAAATGCCATCGCACATGACTATCAAATAAAAAGAAGTATGAAATATTGGGTGCAGAAGAGGATTTGCTCAGGGTACGTACCGTTCCATCGATCACCTTTTCTAGGAATCAAAATAAGGGATATGTTAGATAATGGTGGCCTTTAGAAATTGTCGACTTGATCAATGAAAAGTCAAGAAGGAAGGTGAACACTGAATACATTATGCATTGTTAAATTTGATTAAGGACAGGTTTAATTTGACGTCCAGATGAGGCATTAAGAGAAGGTCTAAGTACCAAGGTCAAGTAAAAAAGAGAAAATTATTTTGGTGAGTGCTGAATAAAAACAGAATAAGGAAATGGTCACAGCCTGAACACACAGTTGGTAGATTCTTCTTCTGATGGTCATGCTGAGACATAATCCAGGATCGTCATTAGTGTTTGAGAAGTGTTCCCATTTTTATGGGCTAAAGTGCAACTTCATTATCTTAACTGACATATGAACAACAATCAGAGGTCGCCGGGCTGCCAGCAAAAACAAGAAAGAAAAATGGATGATGGAGCAATATGTGGGAGCTCTCCTGATAAACAACCTTATCAGGCGAGTCAGGTTGGCTAAATGAAGCTCGAGATAACAAAGTTTTCATGCCGGAAAAATTTCTAAGTCGGGAGTGCCAGTAATTTTTATGTTAAGCGCACGATTGTGTGGAACAGTGCAACAGAAATAACAAGAATAAGTGAGTATGAAATCCTTTCCATTCCCAAGAGAGCAAAAGTAGACCACAAGTGCAACGTCATCTAGAGGGGATTCAAATGAGAATTCGAAGTGTCAGACGAGTAGAAATCTTGATTCAAAGATCGAACATCCTATCTATAATTCTCCAGAATATTCGTGAGTTTTCATAGCATGTCACATTGTGAATTGGGAATCACTTGTAAGTGGCTTGAGTAGTTGAGAAACAACCCAACATTTCCATAGGAGAAATTCAGGCCTTTAGTTATCTGTTATTTAATGGGCAATTAGATTTTTTGGCTGCTTTTCTCGGCAAGAGAGATAAATATACGACCAAGCAAAAGGGACTGTGGATGCAGGATTTTCTGCATTCTGTCGTTCGCATCCTGAACATAAGCTCGAATACGGAAACGTTATGACGAAGCTTGAATTAGTAAAACCAATCGCGCATACACATTGGCATAAATGCAAATGGTTTTGGCAGAGAAACATTTCATTATTGCCCAAACGTCTGACTGCTGGACTCAAGAGAACTGGAGATTTAAGCATACCGTCAGAGCCAACCCAGAACATCGTTTTGTGATATATTTGTCGGTTGCGTCTTATACCCAGCCGCTGCTGATGGCCGGGAAGAAGAAAGTCTTTAAACCCCAGGAACAAAAGATAAAGATTTAACTTCACAAGGCCGACAGAATTGAAAAGGTTTTTCTTCTCCATACATGCAGTTTAGTTCCTTAGTTAGTCAACAGTGCAAATGATTGCCATATAAAACCAACGCTTACCAAATCTCACGTAATCTTCGTAGGAATTGGATCTAATGCATGGCGAAACTAGCCAATTCGTAAAAAACTTGCGTGACTCAACAGCTTTTAGGATATTTTCGCCAGTCTGTCCATCATTACCAGCAGGTCTAGACTTTTGTCGGTAACTCGAGGGGCATTATACGATGACCAGATTATCTGGAACTTGCGCAAAACAACTGTAACTGTCGGTAATTGTTGCTAACTCTGACTGTATACTAACGTCCGAAATTCCCAACATTAAACACCTTTTTGAAAATGTTTAATGTGCCAACAAACAAGTCGATTTAACAAACATATTTTCTTTAAAATCACCACTAGGATTGTAAAATTAAGACGCACGTTCACGCCGGAATGGAAGTTACAAAAAGGGCTGATTAGTCCCTCTTGTAGTATATTCGTTCGTAGAAGATTGTTTAGGAGTAGACTAGATGTTAAGCCAATGAGTAACCTGTAAATATAGTTGCCCAATGGACAAGAAGGTGAAATTAAGAGTACCTCCTTTAAACAAATACGATAGAAATGTGCATCGTTAGCAATTGTTGCATATTCACGCTTTTGGATCGGACCATGAATGCTGTTAATATGTTTGATCAGAGACGTATGGGTGGAAAATGAGCCAGTCTGGCTTAGGCACGACCCATCCGCTCTATGCATTGTCCGTTTATTTGAACGTCTCATCAAAGTGTGTATTGCTAATTGGACCTTAATTGTCTTACACCGCGTTGCCATGCATAAAGTTAATTTTCGATGCGATGAATTTCGCGCATTTGAATTTGGACGCAATAAAATGACAATTTATATAGTTGTATTACCCTAAGACGCCTGAGCCTTCATATGCTTGGGAGCTATATTATAAGGAGGTATTTCCGTTAAAATGGGTCAGAAACTTGCGGTCGTCGGTTGAAATGAGTCTGGCCACCATCATACATAACCAACACCGATCAAACTATCAGGAAACCTGCACTCGTTTGGGTGATCGAAATAGCAGGTGCGAGCAGGACTATCGCCGGTAATGAAGACTAACAAGCGGTAATGAGACCCGCGTTAGCAAATTCAGCTGCAGCAAACGCTGGTAACGGGGATTGCGTAAGCCAAGACGATCACCATCTGATTGCAGGTATCGAGGACGTTTGGTATGTCTGAAAGAATCTTTGCGTCCAAAGAGGATATTCGTAGAAATAAGGATGGTATCCAAGCAGAGCAAAAGATGGAAGTCAAATAGATTCGGAATCCACCGCCGTTGGCATCAAATAATGTCAGGAAAGAAGCCCCTTTTTGTGGCCGTCTCTGATGATGGAATGAAGTGCGAATTTCAAAGGTCAGGTCAATATTACTCTTGTTTCAACGATCACGTTTACTTCTTCTTCTTCTTCTTCTTCTTCTTCTTCTCCTTCTTCTTCAAGTTTCAGATGTTTATCGTCTTAAAAGGGAGGAATGAATATCGGCTGACTGGACTAGACTGCCCATGAGTTCAGCCAGGAGCCCGAAGACGCACTTTGCTGAGTTCAGAAAAACAAAAACGTCAACAGCGGTCGAACAGCAAAACAGGGTGCTCGGTATTTTCGTTACCAGCGTTGTTGGCTATCTGATGTTTGCCACTGTGGAGTTGTACAGAGAAATATTCGCGTGCGATGTTGTCTGCGAGGTAGCAGAAGATATAGGAGACGTAGCAGAGGCCAGATGATATGGTCCCGAATTCAAGCATGACTAAGGACTGACGACAGTCGTTTTAGCAACTTTCATCTGTGAAGGAAATTAGAGCACATTTTAGGACGCATATCGAGTTTAGGGCATTGCATTTACCTGATTGTTACAGGGTCATACCCTGGCAAGCAAACTATGCTCAATCTGGAATAGTGGAGTAGTAGTTTGAAGTTTGCTGCGCCACAAATTCAATTACTACGTTGCTTGAAGGTCAAATAGGCCAACCGGGGATGAGTTTGGTTTGAGATATAGAAAATCGACACCGATATTACAAGTGAAGTAAAAGAAACCATAGCTGAGCTATGACAAAGAGGTGATTGTGCAAATCTGTTTACTGAGAGGCACCTTGTATAGAAGCAAAACGCCAAGAAGCCACTGTGAATAATTTAAAAATTGAAATAAACCGTGGAATGAAAAAGGGTAATTAAACTGTCGGAAGAGACTGTGCAAACATTTTGACATGGCGTCTCTGCACGATAGACTAGTAGTCTCTGCTCTGCAGGTTGGAAACTAGGGTGCCAACTTGACCTATAAAGTAGCGGACCGATAGAAGCTCCTGATAGATTGAAAGTGTGAAAGATATGAAACTTTTACTTTCCGAAGATTTTAAAGGAGAATAAAATCTATACACATTTGCGATGGTTCGTTAAAATACACTTTCAAGCCTCTCAGTTTCAAGAATTTCATAAAAATGAACAGATCAAAAATCACTTTATTAGGGCGTCTGCTTTCCGGGCTTGGCAAATCTCTATAACGCATGATATTTCAAGACATCGTAGGTGACCACAGGCCAAAACACCTATGTTCGTATATAAAAGGCCAGCGCGCTAGTTTGTATGGATCCCATACCCCAGTTATTGTCCAAGTAGTCTGAGAGTCAAATCCTGTTGGTTGGGCGACGCCGACAGCCATACAGATGCCCTCCTAAACCTTTACAGGCCGGTAGATGGTGTGGCAATGGGCTCACCGCTTAGACCGTTCCTTGCAAATGTTGTTATGGGCAAAGTCGAGAAAACAAGATTGCAAGACACCATTAATGGCCTCGTCTTCTACGGTCGGTACGTGAACGATATCTTCTGCGTGGCGGATATTACTACCGATACCGAGGGCCTTGTTCAAAAGTTCAACTGTGCGCAACGCTCGCTTAAGCTCATTGCAGAGGCCGAAGCAGATAACGAAACTGTCTTTCTCGATGTCCTTCTGCAAAGGCAAGAGGATGAGTCTATCCAGTGCAGGGTGTTCCGAAGGAAAACCTGGACGGGACAATACGTTAATTTCCACAGCTTTGTTCCCCTAAACATCGACTGAAATTTAGTCCGGGGATTGGCGGCTAGTGTGAGACGCACCTGCTCAGAAAAAGCTATCGAATAAGAGCTCCAACAGCTACGGAACACACTTCGGGAGAACGGATACTCAGATAAATTTATCCTCCGAAATATTGGAAACGCGCCGCAAAGCTCGCTGTTGTGACTGCAGAAAAGAAAGAGGTATTCATAAGATTGCCTTTTGCAAGAGACGCAGAGAGCGAACTAGTCAGACGGCACATAAATACAGCTATCACGAGGGCATTATCCCCGTGGCGAATTTACGCGTATGCGTCACATGCCTGCATAGCTCATACGTCATCTTGATAAATCTAGAAAAACTTTGGCCTTTTTCTAAAAACCAGTGACTGACGACATTGTTGAGAGTTTTTGCGGTCTTGCTTATATCTCCTTCAATGCCTAGCCTGTGCTCCTACGGAATGCGTTAGGCAAACTTATAGGAATTTCCATTGGGAAAATTCCAACACATGACCATTCTTGCCATCGTGCATTTACCCTCCTCGCGCTAACTTTCGGTGAAATTTTGTCCTATTTACTTCAGCGCCGCATTCATTGATTTCCAGTCACTGAAAACGACTTTTAAGCTTTTCATTATTTGGATGACCATTGGTAGGTCCAGATCACCTTACAGAAATTACAGGAAACATACACAACAATGAATACTTTCTTGATCGTTTTCACGTCTTTATGCTGATATTTCAAAAAGTCGGCTTTCGTTTCTTCATTTGCAAAACACTGATTCAGGAATTTAATACTAACAAAAGTCTGTGAAGGAGAAGCGAAAAATATCCCATTGGACAAAATAAAGCATGGTTTATATTAGTGTGGAAGGCATTTTTCTAAGATTAGCGTCATCTGGGCGTCGATGGTTGTTTAGCTGCTGTTACTGTTGCTGTTTCCTTTGTTATTGATGAGCATTTTGCCATGTTCTCTCGAATTTTGAAGCGAAAACGGAATGAAAACCAGCATATTGTCATATTCAGCGTCAAAATATGCCCGGATAGAAGATTTGTCAAAACGCGAGGGTGAGGGCGGACGGCGCTTATAGTGAGTGTACCAACAGGTCAGATTTCAGAGCAGTTCTTACGTCGCTAACCAACACCGGTGACGAAATTGCTGTGCTTAACCACTCGAATACGGACGGGCAGGCATTCAGTGCATTAATCTCGGTAGTGAGGAAGCTGCTAATATTGGTAGCTATGTAGTCGCTCGGCTACCGCATCCCCCAAATGCTGCGCCCCCTATATGTTAATCATCGTTACTATCGACTGTCTCTGATGCCGACGTTACAGTGAGAATCCTACGAACCCATCTCTTTCTCACCAGTGCATACTTCTGTGATGCGATATCAAATAAAATTAACCACTACTGATGATCCACAGATGGACCGATTAATTACTGATATGAATTAATCATTATCCAAACTAATTAGCTTAAGCAGACAGATTAGTGCGAAGTGAACTTTTAATACACATTTCGTGCAGTCTTTCAATTCAAAGTTTGTCAACTCCATACAGAACGTCTAGTTCGTAAGAATGTAATACTAACGTCTGAACGATCTGTGCAGCTATCGATAAAGCGCCCGCAATAATGATCCCAATCTCTATACTTATACTTAACATTTTAGTATATTTTGGTTACGTAAATGACAGCGAGACCTGACTTCAGGTGTGAGAATTCTTATATATATTTTAGATTAGCAAATGGTTGTGTGGGAAAAATACTGACGTAGACAGGAAAAGTCGGAATGACCGTTATTAGCTTGTTATCAGTTGTTGACAAGCTAGGAGCTAACCCGACGTTACTTAAACGCTAAACGAGATTTTAACTATAAAAACCAACTTTGGAAATCTCTGGTATGAAGAGTTTTCTTCCCCAATATTTGCCTTTAAAACAGGTACTTATTTCGCATATTTTTAAGCGATTCCCTGTTCACCTTGGTTTGATGTACAGTGACAGAGGACTGTTAATATATGTGTTATTTTGCGGCTTGAAAGCGAATGACTTCGCTATTATCTATCAAGACTGTCGTCCTCCTTCTGTGCCCATACCGTTCGTTGCAGCTCTTTTCAAATATCATGTATGAATCTTTTTCCGGACATATAAGCAAATTCTCTGCAAAGGGACACTACATAGTTAAATAAATATGCATGACTAATAGTACATAAACACCGAGGTAGATTCTAACGATCAGATTATGGGGACAAAATCAATCAACATGGAAGGATCTATTAGGCTTCCAATAGATGACGTCAACTAAACGACGATAAATTTGTCAGCTGCACAGACAGAACGCTGAAAACCTTTCTTCAGCTATAATTTAGAATGTGACGTGAGATTTTGACCTGCATCGAACCCAGCTGTTCATTGTGTCGCGGCCTAGCTGCTATGCATCTGCTGTGTTCATTTGTTTACATTTTTAGTGCAAGTCTATTCATATGCCTGCTGCACTTTCTGGACAGTTGCAAGTGCAAGTAGCCACCGCACTTAGAATCCCTTCTTATTAGACGTCGGTTTGTTAATTCCTTGTTTCGGCTTGAATCACGCAATAGTAAACTAACATCTGCTGCATTCTCTCCTTAGTAAAAAGCTGATGCTTAAAATGTATGATTCTGAATTACAGTTTTAGAATATTTCGCGTTTTCTTCAGTTACTTACTGCATCCGATCTGCCTCATGTGTTCTCACACTCTGTGCGTTTTTCCTGAAGTGGATACATAATACGTTGTAACAGCGAGATAGTCCCCCGACAGATATTCAAGATAAAACAAGAACGCATGACGGATGAAGCAAACTTGAATGTATGTTTAACGTCAGAAGACATAAGTACCAGGCGCATGGTATCATTCCCTGAGGTCGCGGAGTTAGGATTGCAATCAGACAAAATCCGCAAAAGCAAAAATGTTCTAAATAAACTAGAATGAGGGCTTGGAAGTTTAAAAATAGATAACGCATTCTTGTTCTGAAGGCGGGGTGCCAGCTTGAGGTCCACATTTGCGTGCAATTCCAAAGCGACGGAGGTGCGAATTCTCCAGATGTATCACACTAGAAACAAAGACTCGCTAGCGGTCATAAGTCTGAGTGATTAAACTAATTAACCTAATTAGAATGCATAAGTCATTCCTTAACAGATGACTCTAGTAGTCACTCCGCACAGTATAAGAAGGCGAATCGAGCTGAAACCGCCAAAATAATTTGTCATAGTGTTGGGGAAACTTGGCTGAGTGAGGTAGTTGACAGACGCCCTGACGTCCACGAATGTGTAAGACCAGCATTAGCACATAGAATTCTTGAAGAGTTTCACATTCAACAGTTTGCACTTCGAACGCTAGGCGCCACAACAGTCACATATACCCATTTGCGTCAGCAACGTTTTACGGATTCCAACGGCGCACTTTGTAGAAATACCCATGTAGGGATGTTTGGCTGTCTTCCACAGAAGCGGTAGAAGGGTCTGCATGTCACTGCTATTGCTTTATTTAACTGAAGCTTTCCTCTTTTGGTGTGATGGATACTTTTGCTCATTTCTATCCGCCTTTCCTCTTGTTCATACCGTATTGGCGAACTAAGTTCCAGGAGTCTTAGGTACGTTCCCCTTGAAAAAAAGAAGATTATAACTCAACGATCAGATGTTTCTAATATACTTTACAGCCTAACAGATCACAAAAATGGAGGAACAGATTGTGATATGTGCGGAGAAGTACACAATAAACAGGAAGGACGATTTGACAGGCAAGGCTAGCGTTATGCTTGGTTAAAATCAGAAAAGGTGGGGATGATTTACAAAACTAGAGGAGTCAGCATTTAGTGGGTCCGAAGACTGAGTTCTTTACCGAAGGATGTTATTTTGTACAGCATGGAATAATTGGCCTTTTTCGAGGTTCCATGTAGGTTTAAACTTAAGAGAGGTAGTCACAACCGTGGAAACGTCATAGCTTGAGCAGAATAATTGGTAGAACTCTCATCGTGGGGATTCTTGCGCCTGAAATCAAAAAATTAGATGATTTTTAGGCATGGTGTTTAAGTATAGTGCTTGGTAGAATAAACGCAAAGGCTTAGTGAATAGCAAAAGTTACCGTATATAGCTAAGGGACACAGTTCATATTTTCCCCGTGCTTGGCCGGTTGAAATCGAGATTGTGATTGCTATTTGACCGCAAAAAAACTTTAGGTTTATATCTTTCAATGACACATTTTTAAAGTTTTTTGTGGCAAAGTATATTACTGCAGCCTGTAAACTTGTGTATTTTTCCCCTACTTTCAATGTAGGGGTTCTGCTTTTTAAAATACCTTGTTATACGACCAAAAGTAGAGCCTTAATACAAAACAGAACTGACATAAATTTCTTTTACGGTTAAACACTGCGAACCCTTGAAAGGGTCTGGACGGACTAAATGGAGTATATTGTGAAAGATAAAGAAAACCCTATGGTAAAGATCTCATATCGTAAAAAACACCAGTTGTTAAGAAGTTTTACTGAAAAAAAGTACAGGAGTATATATTTTACCTTCGGTCTTCTGAGGGTGTTAACTGTAGACAGGCGTCAAAATCGCAAACGTTATCCTATAAATTCAAGGCACCTCCGGACAACACCTCGGTTCCTTTTTTCCGAATTCTGAGTTTTAGTTCCTATAGCGTTCCGAACCATTATCGTGATAGTGCTTCAGTAACATCACTGTAAACCCGCTAAACAACTGCGAAAACAACATTATCCATTTACCATCGAATTTAGGATTTGCTCTTACCAGCTCATTTCGCATGTCCACACTGGATATGTTGGTTACCCCATTAATATGAAACTCTGAGTCAGATTTGAGAGCATTTTGTACTTGATCCTGAGATCTAATACAGCGTTCATTGAAAACAACGGGTTGTCACATTATAATGGTTTTTAAATTAATCCATCCTAGTTAATCTTTACCAGTGAAAATTAACCTGCCATTTTTGTTTAAACATTCTCTACTTAGCATTATCAAACTGTCTTACTGTTTTAAGAACCAGCGATATATTCAAGATCAATTGTATACGTTTTTGGTAGAAAACTGGAATAAGATACTCCCTGCTACGGGTCACCTTCAGCTAAGTTCCAGGGCGGCCGCTATCTCTGCGTCTAAACCCTGTTCTAAACTCTAGCTGTAGCCCTAACCACGACCTTAACTTCCTTAGATTGTAGCGCAAGGCCACCTATAACACGAAGACATCTAAGCCCATGTCCTTCGAAATTTTCGTCTGATACTTTCTGACAAAATATTCTGGAGGAACATAAACAGAGGTCGAATTAACAGTCCAGTTGCTTGTAACTAAGTTGGATATTTAATCACGAATTTCTATTTTGAATTATCGAAAGTTTTCCTTATATCCAGGATGCAAATCCCTCCACCCTTGGCCTAGACAATTCAATTTTTACGCTAAGGACAAGCACAACGTAACAATAACTAACTTATAACACCATCAGCCTTTCGCTATCAAACATCTAACTGCTGGTCCGTCCGACTTCAATGGATATTATTAGCGAAATTTGTTGTCGAAGTCACTTGTATGCGCGGAATATCTTAAGATAGTAGACCTTTGCACATTGGTAGCGAGAATGCACGTCCAGCACTGTGGCACCGCATTCGAAATCTTGGATTCACTTTACTTAAGACTGGTTTCGGAAGACTCTATTATCTAAACAGTCATAAGCGTAGGATTTACTTCCTTAGTCTTATGGTGTTGAATTGTCGTCAGTTCAAATTTGTCGAATGAAGAGATTTGACGAATCCATTTTCTGCACCGACACAACCGTGATAGATATTTACTATACCTCAATGGATGGTAAACGAGTCCACCTTGCCTAAAATGGAGGACTTTGGTCAAACAACGTTGAGCAACTAAATGTCTCCGCTTTAAAAATCTCCTTGTATGTAGTCTTATTTCATAATAGTAAATCCCACTTTGTTTCTGCAATAGCAGTGTAAAGTTACCACTTTATGACAATGCCAAGTAATAAAGGAGGTAAAAAGGAATGATTGCATCATGATAGTAATATACAGCTACTCTGGTAATTACTGTACTGAGTAAACCGGGACGAAGGGAGTGTCAAGTTATAGGGTCCAACGTGCAGGATATGATAAATTTAATCATCTGCCTAGTGCAGGTGGTGGCTACTCCACAGAGCCACCAGCTGGCACCCGATTCTCATCTATGGCCCCTCGAAGCTAGGTTCTGCCTAGTGACCACACCCGATAACCGCCTCGACCTGGGGGCCAAGCCAGATGAAGGTATCCGCTGTTGTTTGTGTCTTCACACCGGGTAATTCTGCTCCCCTTCCCCTCCATCACATTTTGAAAGTTCTACGGAGAGATCGACGTGCAGTTCCGAGGGCGACCCAGGCTAAATGGGGCCGCTCTTCCACTAAACAAAGTCGTGACCAATAGAGGAGTTTGGCAGCCGCCTGGGATGTGTCAGCAGACCCATTCATAGGCATCACTGTTTACTCCCCTGTGGGTATAGAGCCATAAAGTGTGCTCTAAACAAATATTGGATCACTCCACCTACACACTGACCGTGGCACCCAGACGAAAATATTACGGTCGAACCGGTCGAACAAACTGCGACCATCGTCCCCGTCCTCTCCGCTCCTTCTCACGGGCTGCCAGAGGGACTCTGATCACAGTCGAAGGTGCAGGCCACCTGCAAGTATACCATAGCCCTCAGATATACAGCTCACGGTCAAAACAACACAAAAACAGTAACTCCTACCCTCATCCCCTCTGCCCTACCGTATTAACTGCTAGAATACCGCTACTCACAGGCCACCTAGAGTGTTCATTCCCTCTTGAACAATCGGCGGAGCGACCGACCGGAGGGAAGGACGACAGTGGTCAATCGAGAGTTGGCATGCCACAAGGTGGAGGTAGCTGCCCTCAACGAAACGGTTTCTCTGAATAAGACCAGCCGGAGGACGTGGATGTCAGCTACGCCTTCTTCTGGAGCGGCCGCCCAAAGACACAGTGACATGGCGCCCGCATTGCTATTGTCACTTGACACGACATCGTATGAGGATTGCCTGTCTGTCTCAGTTCACCAACGACCGTTTCATGATCTTATACGTGCCTCTTCAGGGGGCTAAATTCGTCAGCAGCGCCATCAGCGCCTACGCTCCCCCATGGCTAACTTTGACGAGGCGAGGAACACGTTCTACGTAGACATGCACGTCTACCTGGCGACCATATTGGTGACAGACAAGATGCTTGTTCTTAGTGACTTCAATGTCCCTCTTGAAACAGACTACGCTGCCTGGAGGTGTGCGCTTAGTCCCCACGGAATCGGTGGCTGCAACGACAACGGCCTCATGATTCTCCAAAACTGCTTAAAACACCCCTATTCTCCTCACTAATGTGTTCTGCCCCCCCCCCCTCCGACGCAGAATATTGCAAAGTGGATGCATCCCTGTTCGCGGTGCTGTCAAACTGTTGGATTACGCTCTCATCCGTCGACGAGACCGACACAACGTGCTCATGAAAATGGCGATCTACGATGTTGACGTCAGGAAAGATCATCGTGTCCTAATCCCCAAGATGGGAATTTCACTCCAACCTCTTAAGAGACCACAAAGTAAGCTACCACCGAGTAAGTTATATACTATTATGTGGATTTGGCTTGCACATCGCTCGGATTTTATTAATCAACTGACCAGTCGCATGGAAGAACTTCAGACTGGTTGACAGCGGTACCCTTTAAAGGTGTTGGCACCAACTACGAAATTTCCTCCACTTCACTATCCTGAATGTTCTTGATGCCCATGCCGTAAAAACCGCAAGTGGTACGACGATGACTACGAAGTAATCCGCAATCCACTCAGAGATGAGTCGATTGCACAAAGTCCACGATGACCGCGGTCCCAACGTAAAGGAAGGGACCTTCTTCAGATGTCGTCGCTTGGTCCAAGTGTGACTGGAAGAGATGTATGACACCTAGGTGGATCGCAAAGTCCAGAAAAAACAAAGATATACAAGCCGTAACGAAATGAAAAATTTCTTCACCTTCATTAAGGAAGTCTACCACCTCTACACCCAACGAATCCCACCGCTGTTCAGTTCGGGTGGAACAGCACTCCTCAAAGAAAAATCACAAAGTCTGAAGCGTTGGGTTGAACACATGATTACCATCCTTGAAGGCCCATCCACTGTCTCTGACACAGCCATCCCCTAGCCCCCGACTGGAAAATAATACCTACGTGGACTGACGCAGTGTAAACACGCCAGGTTTACCTTACATATCCCATAACTCTCTCACCTTCAACATGGCCAACGTCCCTTCCAACAGCGTCGCCGCAATTAGCAGCGTCAACACTGCTTCCATCTAAGCAGCTCCTAACCTATGTCGCTCACATGGCCACCGTACATATAGTTCACGAAACCGCCTGGTTATTCACTTGCGAACCCATAGCGCAGAGATTGGCGAACCAGTGTCAGGAGACCCAAAAGCACTTGCCGCATACGCCTTAACTGGCCAAAATGGTCATGCCCATTCAGCTACCTCAGTGGTCTACTAGGTAACACGCGTCTCCATGGACATCTGCGGTAAACCACTACAGGTAAAGCCCCATCTCCACAATGTTCTGCAACAGCCCATACATCACACGCGAACCCGTCCCCCATCACCTACCACAGGCACAGACTACACACCTCTCACTTAAGTTAGGAGCGCGTTCTTCGGCTCACTCTCCAGGTGGCCTCTGGGGTTCTCTAATGCATGTGAGGTTTAAGCAGCCCACCCCGCTGTGCGAAGACCTGCTCCGTTGTGCCGGAGACCAGGCCGTGTATTACCCTCATTAAGGGACCGTTTTTAGCGTCGTTAGCCACTGCGCTCAATTCTAGCATCAGTTGAACGTCTGGTTCGAACAATCGGCCCTCGAACGAAAGAGAGAGGAGGAAGAGTTAGACCGACTTTAGAAACCCCAACTTCACAACATTTCAGAACATTCTTCCATATACTAAATCTAATGCGCCTCAAATTAAGCCTACAGGCTAAACTTTTCGGGTTAGAAGGTTTTCAGCCGACGATATAAATTGGACTTCGCGGTCGGCCATGTTTTTGCTTGTATGGAGTCGCTTACAGGTGGATTGTGAGTCCGGCTGCATTGCTGCTTCGCAACGTCGCATGTATTTCACTCACGCATGCAAGAGCTATGGCTGATTTTCCCCCTGTTTGCAAACATGACATGTTGTATGGGGCCAGTCCGCGTGCGGTGAGGGGAGACGAGTAGCTTTTAGCAGTCACTTCGCTCAGTTTCAGAACCAGACCGCTGATTGGACTCGTGACCGGGAGAGGAAATAGAGGCTGACTCCAAGGAGTGCAAGCCCTCACTACGATACTCAGGGCATATTCCCTGCTGTAAACAATCTGACGCGCTTTCAAAATACCAGGCAGCGCTAAAGACCGTGGTTTGGGAGGCTGCCAGCTGACGGAATAACTGCCCTCCCCTCCCCTAGGACGGAGAGCTAGATTCCGATGGCTCTTCTTAATGTGGCATCTATGGCACTCCCACTCACTTGGGATCTGAGCCACCCCTTGGTGCTTCTGTGCAACCCTGGTCAATTATGGGCCTCGCCTCCCGGCTTATTGACTTCGTCCTGGCACCAAGCCCAGGTTAGTGAGGCAGCGACAGCGCGGCAGATATTGCGCGAGTCTAATATCCCTATAAGTTTATCACGAGCAAGACGGCGTTCATGAGCTCACACTCCTCTGGCTCAAACCGTGGACACCTTCAATAACAACGGTCGAATGGTCGAAATAAGGTAAAACGAACTCCTGATCATTATTGCACTTGAGCTTCAGAGCAGACTGAAAGTTTTTTGTGAAAAAAAATGTACTCCACCTCTTATTCTGGAATGGTTCTTCGTGGACGACGGATCCTAAAGTTTGGAAATTCAGAAATATTTTCCTTATAAGACTTCGTGTGACAGCCCGACACCCTACAACTGTATTTGCATTGCCAAGGCGCCCTTGCAGTTTCTTTTTAAAAAGTTTATCTTGTCCGCGTTCTTTAAGTACTATACCTTTGGGAAATTGTCTCTCAACTTGCCATGCCATAAACAGCCTTATTAATTTTATTGAAGCAATTCAGTCTTTCGCGACGAATATTTTCACCGTTACGCTTTTGAGCAATTATTTCGCTGACTTTCAGAATGGCATTACAGTAGATGACCCAGCTTATGAAGTGTTTTGTGCATACCAAACCGTTCAGGTTAGCAAACGAAAGAGATCCGGGTCGACAGTCTGGGAGGTGTATCGGGCTCACCGGATCCAGTGAGCCCTACACATTTCTCAAACCAAATTGTGCCTTCTTTTAAAGATCGGTGGTTTCTATAACTTAAAATAACGTTTGTGGATGCGGGGTGGGCGGTTCGTTCGCTACATAGATTTTAGTACACAGCTCGTGAGCCTTCATCAAATTGGTCACTAATCGTAGTTCTGAGAGTGGTTGGGAACAATTTGCAGGTTAATGTCACAAGACTGAAGAATTACATTATATGAATTCTAGACTTACTATTCGGTTGGCGTTCTTTCGTTGTCGGGATGACTTGACTGTTCACTGCTCATGCGGCTGTTCTGACTATCTAGAGTCACGAGGAAACTGTCTATGTTCTCATATTTTAACAAATGTTTTCCATCCACTGAGTCACCGTCCGGCTTGCGACTAAGAGAGGCAGCTAATTTACTGCTTAGCCTTGGTGGTGGAGCCGGTGGAAGTTCACTGTGAGATGGCAGCTCTGCAGCTAGCCGCGAAAACAAACTCTTGTTGTGAGATTTCTGCGGAGAGGAGGCGGTAATATTTTCCTCGTCGGTGACGCCGGCGGTATGCATTTCGTCACCGGATTCCCAGCATGCTTCGTCAGCAGACTTGGTCTTTTCGGTGGGTGACGAGCAGTCTCCACCTGCCTCCCCGCATTTACGAAAACCCTGCTGTTTGGTTTCGACGGATTTGCCACCGCGTGGAATGACCTTGACCTCCTGGAAATACTCTGGTTGGTCATCGTCGAGGATGCAGTTCAGTAGTACCTCTTGGGAGCCATCGTCAACTTTGACGCGAGTATTAAAGGTAACATTCATACCTCCTTTCGACTTCATGCCGCTGCGCTTTAGCAACCCGGGAGTGGATTTGATATTTGTAGCCTGTGAACTACTTGAGGAACTGTCTCTGGGCAGTTGATCGACACAATTGGCCGGAAGAATGCAGGGTGTACGAAGGGGTGGAGGCAGATTGGCAGTTGTATTTGGTTCACCTGCATCGCCAGAATCAAAGCTGTCGTCAGGGGTGTGTCTGATCGCATCTTCTGGCCTTGTTTGTTTTGGTCTTTGCCTTGGACAGCCAGGCGCAGTGCGAACACCAGCGGCTGTCATACCGCTTTCAATTTTGTGGTCTAGGATGGCGTTATGAGCAGGCCTTTTGGTTTGTGAGTCATCCGGCCATATCGGTGATATATGTATCCCGTTGAGAAGGAGAGCTTTTGCTGGTGCACGAATCACCGGCGGATCACGGAATACGCGTTTTCGGCGTTCTCTTAGTGCATCTTGAATCTGATTTCGAAAATGAAGCGTATTATCGTAAAATGCATTAGTAGGAGATGATACCGTAATTCTTTGTGGTACAAACAATGAACATAGGCGATTGTATGATGATTTAAAGGGGACGGATCAAATACTGGACAAAAACTTTGGCAGCCAAACTCCAATAAGCAAAGTTCCGAAAGCTGTTTGTTCTATGTACTGTAAGCAATTCGCAAATATTCATTGGATCTCAGAGGTACGCTAAGTGGACAAGGTCAGTTTTGAAAGGAATGCCCATTTTCTGAGCAAGTGAGACTGTATCCCTAAGTTCTAACTATTTGTCATTCCATCTGTGCTTGTTTACAGCAAAAGACCGCCTGCTCTTATTTGGACATGAAAGACCACGTCTTTCACATAAGCATAAATCTCACTGGATGTTTTTTCCCCTGAACAACATGAAATGGTTTTGGTCTTGCCAAAAGCTTCATAATCAGCTGTACACCGAATCAAAACAACTGCAGAATGAAGCTCATACACCAAAAAGCAAAACTGTCATAGGCGCCACGGAACGAAGTGGAACAGTGAGATACGGCAACTGTTAATCCTGGCACCTCGAAACGCAGGAAAAACAAGTATCAGCGTGGTCAATGAATATGCTCAGAACAAGGTGTGAAATACGGTTTTTTGGATTAAAAAGTCAAAAAGACATAGCAGGAAAACTGAGAGTTTGTACGATGCAAACATTTCGGAATTCAAATTTCCATTCGAGCAAATGCGTGCTCACCTGAAGCGCAGACAGCTTCCACAAAAGCACTTGCGAGTAAGATTTTCGAAAGATAATGTAAACCATGAGTGGAACGTGCTACAAACTGCAACCTACAGTACGCATTCTTTACGGTTTTTCATGTACAGCCGTAAAATAATGTTCGATGGTGTGGTATAAATAACTATTAACCCCCATGCCTATTGCTTACTGGTTATTGCTCATTTTATTATGTTCTTTCAGATCTATCTGAAAGAACCTAACAAATACTCTCCCTTATAGGCTACAAGGCTGCGTATTACCAAAACCCAGTCGGTTTAGACTTTGATTAGAAGGAAAACGACATCGATAAGAATTTTAAACTGGCCAAATTTTTTACATTCATGGATGCCTGGCGTAGCTTTTTACCGGTGAAAGTTGTAATATGGACTTTAATTAATCGCTAGATCTTAGACCAAACAAACACACCTTCTGTCGGATGCAAGTTTCCTTCTGAAACCGTCACGGAGCTCGAACCGTACAGGGCAGTAGTCCTAACATCGGTACCATGCGGGGCAAAGACATGGACCATCTACGTCAATAAAGTCACGAAACGCAATCACTTCCTCCCTCGGCTGTCTTCGCCAAATACTAAAGATGAGATGGCGCACAGGAACCCGGGAAAGGAAGTATTGGAACAGACAGGAATCCTCAGAACCCACATACGTTAGGGCTACCGCAACTGCGATGGAGCGGACACCTCATGAGCATGGACAACAAACGCTCACTAAAACGACGTTTCGACGGTGACGTCGTTGCGAATGCTCGCCGACAAGGCAGACAATAACGACGCCACAAGGACAGCCTACAGACCTCGGTTAAGGATCTACAAATCAATTCGTTGACCTGGGAGTACCCCACCAAGGATCGACCGGCCTTGAGAAGAACAGTTAAGCCTGGAACGGCAATCTGCAGGATCAACCGCATCGACGCTCTCAGAGCAAAAGCGCAGCTCGCCGGTCTCAAGTGCCTCTGAGCCATAACACTAATACCAGATCGCTTCCAACGTGCACACGCTGTTAATGGAACATTCTGCGCGCGAAGAGGCTAAAGCACCTGTTTCACACAAATGCGAAGTATATAAAACTGCTCCTAGATTATGATAGAGTTCGTTATCCCATAAGTTTTTAAATGTATTGTCTTGCCCCAGAACTTCTGAAGATCTGAATAAGTCATACTGTATTGCCCTCTAAAATTACCATGCCCCTATATGCACGTGTGCGCCAAGTAATAATTACCTTACTATGTCACCTTTTAACGCCAAAGAAGGCCCGTAGTCATGCAGAAACTGAGATTCTCGGTCGATGGCAATAAGGAGGGCAGGTGAGTAGGGCAGAGTCGACTTACAGCTGCCTCCGCATTTGACCGTTAAACTGTTTTTCAGGAAATATGACAGAAAGGCAGCCACATTTTATTGTTCCAAGTATAAAGGTCTACTTAATACATTTAAGTAGAAAATGTTTTCGGATAGCGGGTCGTCACGTGCAAGTGATCTGCCTCGTCCACAGCTATACTGGGCCGCAGGCGCACTGAACCAAAAAGGAGGCAACAGCGGTCCACAGCAGTCGTTTACCGGGTTACAACCAGTCTGCACGAACTAGCAACTGTTGTCGCGCATGCGTATGACACGCGCCAGACAGTGGTCTTCATTCCACTCATTTTCACTACCGGTATGCTGAGTAACTCGAAAGGTCGACTAGTGCATGAGAGGAGGACGAGAGAGTAAGACTGATGCTGGGAAACACATCCTCATGACAGATTGACGTATTTGTCACCAGAAAACCTGTCACACTCGAATCTGTCGCCTCCACTTGTACGTCGTTGCTTGAAGTGTTATAGGCTTGCGGAATATGTCGATCTTACACAGGACTGCGGGCAGGGTCGCAATGGCTCCTTCTAAATATGTATTTCATATCAATTTAGCTTCGCTGTTCGAAGTCAAATTGTAATATGTGATAGAGGGTGACTTTAAATTACTTAAGTTATTACGCTTATTTTCGTTCTAGTCGACTCCTGTCGGACAAGCCAATGGTGCGTGGGCGGGGAAGAGAGAGTGAGGTCGATCCATTTCGGATATTTCTCTCCTACTCGAGACTGGGCGTTGGGTTGATATTCGACGTTCTAGACATAATTGGCACAAGGAGTGCGGAAGATGCTCACATGCAAAGTCAGAAAAGAGTCGCTGTGAGCAAAGCTTAAAAAGTGGGATTTATAAATTTGCGCCGGTAGGACTATCACGAAATGTATTGGCACTGGCGAAGTGCATTCAGAACTTGAAAAAAATCAACCAATGTAACACAACCTTTGCTTCTAGTATAGTAATTAACGATCGGGCTTGCATTCATGGTGTTTGTTAGCATGTTTTTTATTGTAAATTTTGGAACAATTGCGTATTATCTATTTGTATAGCCACAGCAAGAGGATGGGAAGGTGATGGCTGGTTAAGTACAAAATACCAAGCAAAATTTATCAAATTCGAATAAGAATGAAACTGGCTGATCTATCCTCATGGCAGGAGATGATAAAAATTGGCGTTACGGTCTAGAGTCCTTTGGAAACGATCGTCTAGCCAAGAATGTGTGAGCCTGTTAGTCAGGAGCTGGAACGCCTGGTTCTACGGCTATCTGCTCCCGATTTTAAACCTCGGCTCCTCTCGCAAACCGCTGTGTTGCGTCATACAGGTCAGAACTGGCATGCAGCTATCTTTGCCAATCATGCCTATGACGATATCGTCAGTTATTTTTCAATGTGTACACTGATGAGAAGAGGAATTAGGAACGCTGTCAGGTGCTTTTAGTTTGCTACTTTCATGACAAGACAAGACGTGGGCGCAGTTGTAACTCACCTCAATACTTCGCATTCGTTCTTCGTGGTCCGGCTGAAGGAGCTTTATAGTAGAAAGCAGACGCTTGCGTTCTGCGCTCCCACTATTTGCGGCGCCTGGATTCAGCACACCGCCGAGGGACCGCAGGCGCTGTAAGTGTTGTTCGCTGTTTCTGGTGTTTGCATTGACCTTTGCCAGCCTGTTTAAATAAAAGGCGAAGGATCTACCGGTTGAATGATTATTTCGAATATTTCTGCCGGTTTAGAGACAGTTCGAGAAAATGGTCACGTCGTTTCTCCTACACTAAGACATACTAAGAGCACTGAGGTTGATCTCAGAGGACCTGATTACTGATAGATGACGAAATTTTTTCTATTCAATCCTAAATTTGAGTTGGTTACCCGATGGTAGTTAAGTACATTTCGTAACTTATTGTGATATTTGAAAAATTGATATTGACAGCTAAACCAAACAAGACGCGAGTGGTTATCATGATGATAAATTCTTCCCTTACATAAATCCTGATTTGCCTTCTTAGGTCATTTACACCCGAAAATTAAGATCATTTGACAACTTGAAAAATAACAGGCGTCATTTGCTTTATAAATCTTTTTTCAGATTTTTAGTTTTCAAATCACTTGAGAGGAAATATATATGCAGAAAAGCAGTACAAGTGAAAGAGACACAGAACGTCAAAATTTTATTCGCAAACTGGAAGTTCCTGTTTTGTGTGCGTAACTTAAACGATATGAAACATATAGTACTAAAGACTGACGATGCCTCTAACATGCATGTGAATCAGCGATATGCAAGGTCAGTAAGACGCGGCGGATCGATGTACCCTGACTGACAGATTGAATATTCGCTGCACTAGAGGTCGCCCCGAAGAGGTTCAAATCGTTTCTTAGAACGTTGTTTACCTTTTTTCATACGCTCTCAAACTGAAACCAAATATAACTTAGGCCGCTTCTGTTGGATAAACTATGTGCAGAGTGACCTGTCGCAGGGTATGATACATTTCAAAGGACTCGCCATGGTCATCACTCACGTCAGTTGTCACATAATTCCCTAGTAAAATACTGTCATGGAGCACTGAGATTATTCAACAATGACAAAGGAGGTGGATTGCTGGGTTGTATTTTCATTTTTTCAAAAAATGAGCTTCAATGAAACTAAAGACATAATGCTGCCTTGTCCTTGATAATTAAGAATGCAGTTTTCAATAAGAATTCTGAGCAGCATTCACAGTTGGGGAAGGGATTGCACAGTAGGTGTGTATAAAGACAAAGACGCCTCACCCCACCTTTTAAGCGTGGAAATTGTTCCGTTCAGTTTCGAACTGCGTTCCTTCAAATCTGACAGCTGATCAAGTTGTTCCTCCAATGTCCTATTGCAAGAACGATCAGTGAATCAGTGGTTATGATGAAGAAAATCCGTTGCGCTTATTTGAAAATATTCAAGACGGGTAAGTAAACAACAGGCTGGAGCTTCAGAAGAGTTTAGTTGGGCGGTACTGCCAAACATGTCGGATGAAAATTTGTACTTTTGAAAATAGACAGCTGCATACCAAAAGGGAGTGATGAGATGTTCAGTGCTTTGTTGCCGAGTCTGATAATAAGTCAAGCTTGCAATAATTTCTTCGCTCCCAAAAAATTCACCAAGTCTGCATGCTATGACTACTGATGAACACTAAAATATATTTTGCCACATGCTTAGACCAGCAATCAATCTACGCCACGTCAATCGAATTATTACACATTGTTGTCTGTAGCTCGATAAAGTCTTACATGGTTTTCCTGAGTTCAGGCTGACAAGACATGGGGTGGCAGTTTGATGGCCCTTGGTCAACCTCAGTTATTCAGACGAGAACGTGAGATTAAAAATGTTATTTAAATATCTGTAATTTTCACCACCAACGTATTTGTACTAATCTGAATAACCTTCTGGCGCTGACATAGCCAGAAACCACGGCATATCGATTCCCATAAAGTTGATTCTGAAATTTTGGAAAATTCATTGGATATTAAACGCTCGTGAGGGTATATTGGGACAATCTGAGAGTAGCGGGATTAAACGGTATAAGTCACCCATCGTAAAACACTCTTTTTACCGTACCAACTTTGCATTTCAAGCTAAAATGCAAGGATTTTATTTCAATAAAATACTGCGATCGTTCTTATTCTATCTTTCTGGGCAAAAGTTCTCAAGCAATGCGAAACATGAACATTAATCTTAAGTAAAACAGCCACACATTTTCTGCATTTTTTATCCCGTTTGGTGAATATTAGAACAAACATTAGACCGGTTGCAGTTATTCCTTGGAGGAAAAATTTTGAAGTTATTACGACCGGCAAACAGGAATACTGTGTGCTAAGCTGAGACTGACCTCGTTTCATACTCGGCAGAATTCCATTCATTTTCTGCTTGCTGCCAGACTGACTTACGCAACAACGGATCGTTTTCTAAAATGAAAACACTGATCATATTAGCGAAATGTTTTCAATGATCAATGCTCTACAGTCGTTCGACATTAGAAAAACGTTGTTCCTCTGAGACATTCAGTTATGCAGAACTCATTATCGCCTTCACATCTTGCCTTCACATCGGCCTTTTATTGACGAAATTAAGAATTTTAAATATTCACAATAATTTGGCTATTTTTGTTTCTCCGAAAATACAAACAACTAGATCTACATCTCTGTACGGGGAGCAAAGACGTAGAAGTATTGAGTACTCGTCCTCGTAGAGAATGATAACTTACCACAGCAAAACTCAATTGCGGAGATGGCCAGATGAAGCCTTTCTTCGAGGGCGCTGACTATAGGCAGAGTTATACGGCATCTGCCCCTCAAGACATCATTCCCGGTCTCCTCAATCACCCCTTCCAAGTCAGCAAGTTGGCCAATCAGGGAGGACCAGGTCGTTTGGTATGCAGCCAAAGCATTATCTAGGGCTTGCCTGTCGGATCGCACCCTCTGCATGCGAGCATCAAAGAAGGGCTGAACGAGACGCAGACCCTTCTTTTTATCATACTTCCTTAGTTGTACCTGCAATAAATGTTGCTGAAATCAGAAGTGCGGTTTCGAAAGGATATGGTGAGACCGAAAATATGATCTTCATACTCTAGGCTTTGCGACAATCCAAAGAAACAAAGCAATAATTTGCAAGACTCACGTCGCACCATCTCACAAACCCTGCTTTGCATGTTTTCCCTTGCCCCCCTTCTTAAAGCAGAGGTTTAAAATTAGAAACCGGTCTTTTTGGAACCTGTACGAAGTTATTATGACCTACTAAGGCATTTTTGGGGATCAAAGTTTTACCTTAAGCAAAGAAGGTTTTTAGATGCTTATATCCTATTTGTCCAGAATGCAGTAAGGCACATACAGTAAGGCACATACCGCAAGTTGTCGTTCAAAGGCCTGGGTCTCCTGGCTAATAAAGTTTCGTAAGCCATAACACTTTTGCTTGACTTCGGAAAGGGAAGAGCGAATTGACTCAATTTCACTTTTTAACTGAGTAGAAAGTCGTCTTTGGTCATCTGAAATATGGAAAGAACTGATAATGCATACCTGAGATGTTGCTATATTTTTTAAAGTTTGAACTTAACACCGAGTGTTTATATGTTTTAATATTCCTGTCTCACTTCATATAGGCGGCTCACTTTGTCCTCCTATACAAGTGTCGACGAGTGATACAACTGTCAGGAGGAAAATTACCGGGGTAAATTATCTAAATATCCATGCTTCTTAGAAAGGCGTTTATGCGTTTCTCAGATTTTTTTGTGGAAGTAACTTAAACGAACAGCGCAAGCAAAAAATTCGATGCGCCTAGGGCTCTATGACAGAGGTTTACAAAACACAAATCAAACATCGGGTACACATTACCCAGGTCACAGTGATAAAAATAATTATTGTACTTATCCTTATCTGTTTTGTATTTTAACGTGTTTCAAGGAGGAAACAAAGGTTTTCTAAGCTATGACGCTCTACTGAACCCCTTACTTTATATGGCCGCTAACTGAAATCGTCACTCATAAGTGGTTATTTATTTTTAGATACACTTACCGTTTCTGACATGACCATTAATGTAATACTTCCTTTGCATTAGGCCATTTTGCGTACATGATCGTAAGTGCCTATCGACAAGCTCTAGGCTACGATCAGTTTTACTGCGGCCTTCATAATTGTTGGATTTTATCTGAAAATTAACGACCAGCTATCGTCACTGTAAAAATAATTAGATCTCTTTTAAAATATCCCGCCACTCATAAACCAACATTTACTGGCCAGAGAAATGAAACGAGATAAGGTCAAAAGCACTGGTTCGTCAGTCTCTCACAGGCTACAATTAATTTTCCAACTAGTGCTACGGAACAATGAAAAACTACTTTTTTTCTGTAGGCAAGATTACAGTAGCTCAGATATCTACACTTAAATGGCACGTTAGTCATAAGAAGACCCTAATGGCACTTAAGTGCAAGCAGCCTATCACGGATTTAATATCTTTAAACGTATAGCATGATGTGCATTTAAGAAAGCTATGAAATAGCAGTCTGGGACGATTCGGAGTTGCGACAAAACTTGAAATACTATCATTGTCTTCTAATCATATTCCCCTGTTTTATCTGCTAAGTTCGATGCGGCTTTTAACGCCTGGTTTGTAAACTGAAACTACGTTCTGTACGTTCCGTGGGATTTACGATGTCGCTTTAAAACAAATTAAACGTTGTGTCCTCAACCCTCTTTTATTTCGCAGTTTGCCTAATTACTGCTTCAGATGGCTAGATCACTCGCGCCACTCGGAAAAAGAGTTGCTCACAGGCCTGACTCAATGATCCGCCGGCATATGATACGGCCAAAAGTCCCTATCCCTAAGTGAATGTCCGCCGTTGTCTGCCGACTCCAGTGCAGCTGCAGAATGTGCAACTAAGTTGGGAAACCGGCCGACGTCCATAAACGCGAATGTACGCACATAAGTAGGCTGTAAGAAGGCTAGCTCCAAAGTCGGAGGTAGCAACCCATGCCGCGTAAATGAGACACATTTTCAACTTTGACGCCGTTGAGATCGTAGGCCGAGGCGATGATCATATAGCAAGGTAGGTTCAAGAAGCCTCGATCTCCACCGGCTGCTCTGTCAATGCTCCCTTTCTGGTTTTACGAAGCTTCTTGACGGGGGACAAAAAGGCGCGGGACAACCGGGGCCGTCAACAACACTGAGATCAACGAGGGGGGGCGATTCAGGTCACGGTGACATGCGGGTCGGGTGCAGCCAGACAGGCAGCATTGGCGGCCCGCGCCACACAAGTAGGGCTGCGCGCTTGATTTCATGGCCGCTGGAGATGAGTAGGCGAAATAACTATTTGGAATGTCAGACCCCTAATAAAGCTCTCCCGGTGAACGCCTCCTCCTCTTTCGATATTATTAATACTTTTATTGATGCTTTCGATTTGCTTCGTGCACAAACTTCAAAAAACGACTGTCAGCGTAAGAAATACCAAAAAAGTTAACCCGACATCATTCCAATCCTGCAGACTGCCGTTTCTCCTATTTCTTTTTCAAAGTTTGCTGCCTGATTAGAACAAATATGTGTATGCCTATGCGCTGCTTTGGAAGCGTTACATAACAAAGGAGGTGAGTAAATTGCTAGGGTATCACAACAAGGCAAAAAAGAAAAAGAATTCAATAAAATAAAATAACCCAATTTTTCATCAAAGCCTCAGGGATAAAGTTTTGGAGGTCAGTTAAGTGGGCGTGCAGTGGAAGCTGCATGGCAGCAATTTTGTATGCTGTGAAATGCAGGCGTATATTTAAAAGCAATTTCATGAACGTCCTACCTTGTATAAGTCATCTTAAGTCAGGAAAATCGTGGACTCATGTATGTTTAATAAATAGTTACGCATATAATCTCTGATCCACTATCGAATGCCCCAGGATAGACAGTAAAAGATAAATGGTATCGGAAAAAACGTGCTGTCCCATTAGTAGGCCCTAGTGATTACACAACCAAAATCTACTATTTGTTTCATTCATCGTAAATATTTTCACTTGGTTCGACAACGGCCTGGTCGTCCGCATATGAATTAGCACTTGCCACAATTTCACCGCCGCTGTTGATGGGTGTCGTAACGATAACTCCGCAGCTCGGTTTACCGGTGTAGTCATTGAAAACAGTGCTCATTCGGGCACTCTTCAAGTAACAACTCTGCCGTCTTAGTAATTATCACTTACGGACCTCATTACCTCAACGGACTCTGAACAGGAGAACCGCAATTCAATCACCCCGTGACTTAAGCGGTTGTCAGATCATGCATGAATTTCAGTTCCACTTCCAGACTTGATGAGATGTGACAATCGCTTAAGTTGCGATTCTCTGGCCCGTATTCCGTTAGCAAACGCAATGACACCTTCCTATGTACCAGTCACTTGTGGGGCACCAGAATGAACACTGTTTTCAGTGACTATACTGGCCAATCAAACCGCGGAGTTACCATGATGGTAATTACCAACAGCCGTGGCAAAATCGCGGCAAGTAGCAAGCCAGGTGCCGCTGACCAAGTCACTATTACACCAATTGGAAGCAACTGAGATGAATGGAGCAAGTGCCGCATTCGGTAGATTTTGTCTAAGTAGCCATTACTGAGTATGCAGAGGGCAATCCTTTTGGCTCCAACACCGTTTTCTGTCGCTGTCGGTCATGATGGGTTCTAGAGTGAATCCGAGGCGAAGGGTGCCAACGTGTCCCTACGAAGGAGCTCCCTCCTTTTCACCTGCTTCCTGCATCGCGTTTTTTGCTCGTGTCCCGCCTGCACGAAATTGAGATGCAATACTTGTAGACTCTTTTATTTGTCTTATGATTGTAAGCGAGTGCAGATTTCTGGTGTGTTGTGACGCTGCACAATAGTTTTTACATTGGATACTGACAAATAGGCATTTAGGGAGTGTCTACAATTGTCATACCTTTCTCGCCTGCCGTGATGCCCAGTCGACATAGGGCGCTGCTGAAGGAATCAGCATGTACGCCGGAGGCCTTCAACGCCTGGAAGAGTGCAACAAGATAACTGACTTGTGATTCTGCATCGGAATTCTGGTTTCTGCATGGTAAACAGGTATCTGTACAGCCTTCACTAATGACTCTGTTGCCCCAAGCAAAGGGTTGTGTTTGACCGGGTTTGCCTCCATTGCTTAGTAGGGTGGCTTCCCTCTCAGCTTGACATGGTGCACAGTCAGTTCCGAGAAAACTGTAGAAAGAAAACAGAATAATTCTGACTACTTTTGCTACTAAAATAAGAAGGGCCTTAATGCTGAAAGTCATGTGTGTAGAATTTCGCGCAAATATGAACCTGGGGTAAAGAAACCGCATGTTAAAAACTGCAACAATATTTCCCGAAAGTGAGGATATTTTGGCCGTAGTTACCATTAAAATTCTGTTGATTAGTTTACCATTTTTGATATGGACAAAAGCGAATGCTAGTATGGGCTGGCTGAGGAGAATTTAGAGGATTCTCAATTTGCCTTTAGATAAGTTCACATTTCAGTAGGACAAACGAGCTAATTGGAACGAAAATTTAACTTTCTGTTTATTTAGAATAGAAAGCATCTTCCGACAACCGAAAGAGAACACAGTTCCAAAGCAGAGCATATTGAAGTTCTAAAGGTACAGATGCAAAATGAGATACTCTAAAGAAATTTTTCAATTTCTAACCTGATCATTCTACCAAAAATGCTTGTATATCGAACATCGAGTCAGTCCTAGCTGATTAGACTAGGTTCGAAAGAATCAAGCCGAATTTATAAAAGTTTTGCTTGCAACACATCTCCGGAAAATGAAAAAACCAAGGTTCCTTTACTAAAGTAAAATTCGATTCTCACGAGCCCACCAGCACAAGCATCCAAGGTTGTCTGGTTTGTCAACGATTCACAAATCCTACCTTTCCATGCGGCTAATACTAGACGTGGGCAATTTATTTTACCACATAACTGCAGCGTGGTTGACCGAAAGACTTAAGCCGACTCGAGACAAAGCAACACAACACAGACTACCGGGACTTTTTGATCCATAACTTGCGTTATAGAGACAAACCCCAGAAATAAATTAGCGCTATCTTTAGATGTTTCGCAGTCGTTAACCAACAGTCTCCTCATGAATACAATTGATTATTTGTGATGAGACTGTTGGTCAGGATTTTCCACTTGATGCACCGGTTGCGGTCCCAAAGGAGTTTCTCATTCGCTATACACAGAATACTCGATTCAGATTCGATGGCCGATTTTACCGCCATGTCGACGACTTAGCGATGAACCACCTCCTGCGCCCCTTCTAGCGCACGTGTCCACAGGAAAACTAGAAGGATAGACCATATTCAGTCCTAAAATGCTCAGCTCATCTTCTCGATATTTTGATGACATTTTTGATAACGAATGGGGTTGGTTTGACCATGCAGCCACAACGTTCCTTGTGAGGAAGGAGAGAGAATATCTTCCTTTTCTGGATCTCTGAAGAAACAATTTGTAGAGGTGTATTTCGCAAGAAAACGTGGGCAGGCCAATATAGAAATTTCTACAGTTCAATCCCTCTAAGTCAGAAATGCAACTCCGTCCTCTTCGTAACCTACCGAGCTAAGAGAGGACGTACAGCGGATACACAGCGGAACAAACAGGCATTTATAAGAGGCACTCCACTAGAAAATGACTTCCAGAATATATGTACCACGAGATAAAATCAAGAACGTCCGCCAAAAAACGGAGTGCCGATGACTAAAATGAAGGAGGTTTTCTTCGCATTACCGTTTGAGGATACCTGATCAACGACTTTCTGCAAAGTCGTCGGAACTGTGCTATTGCGCTTACGTATCCAGCCGCCAAGTACTCCGCTTTATCGCCTCACAGGTAAAGATAGGCTGCTCTTTTAGACCTCTTCGATGTACATCTGCGCCTTCAGTTGCTGTTGTGTGGACAATGACATTGGGGTTGCGAAAATTCCCATAGTAGCATTCAGAAGACGAGTTGGCGTGTACACGTTGCTTTCATAAATCCTCTTCAGACCAGTACAATTATATGGGAACGGGGTACAGTCAGACATGTCAGTGATTGTACTGACGAAACTCAGGCATTATTCAATAGACGCGAAGAGACGAGTCCCAGGAAGTAGTCTTGAAGAAGGAGACACGATCGCCGGGACAAGAGCTTTACTAGCCTGACGTTTCGGATTCCTACTCGAATCCATCATCAGAGACAAAAAAGCAGAAACGGGTGGTTGTTGCACAAGGGGCTGCGGTATTTAAAGGAGGCAGTAGCCATGATACCGCATACCTATGAACATTCACGGCTCCCCCCTTTATCCGGGATCGTCGCACTTGGTATGATCATTGCTTGATGGCCGGCATTCGAGTCGATAATTGCTGCAATTTCATCACGTGCGTGGTGAACTAAAAACCAAAGTGTTCAGGAAAGCGACAAATACGATGCAAGTACTGAACTTCAACAGTAACCACCCAATCAGCCACAAACGCAGTTGTGTAAGGACGCTCTATCGTCGTGTCGAAACGCACTGCAGTGAGCCAAAAGACAAAATTGCTGAACTACAATACCTCCGACGGGTCTTCTAAGCCACTGGCTACCCGCGCAACTTCGTCGACCGGTGCATACGCAAAAGGGACGAAAGGCCTAACCGCACGGACACCAAGTCTTGGCGGGCACTTCCGTATGTCAAGAACGTTTCGGAAGCTGTCGGCCGCCTTCTCGCACCACTTGGGATTGGAATGGCACACAGACCGGAGGCAACCATCAGGCGTCTGATCATGAAACCGAAAGACCCACTGCCACGGCTAGAAACGTCTGGAGTCGTTTATCGGATCTGGTGCAGTTGCGGACAAAGCAACTACGTCGGAGAAACCGGAAGACAGCTCCGAACGAGAATGGCCGAACACGCGGCAGCGGTGCGCAGAAATGACGCCAGCTCTCAAGTTGCGGCCCATTCGACGAGATTCGGCCACACATTCAAATTCGATGAGGCCGAAATTCTCGCAAGATCTGACAACCGCGTGAGCCGGGAGCTACTGGAATCATGGTTTACTGGCCCCCAGTCTATCAACAAGTGCAACGAGCTTCCCATTCCATACTCCGTGCTAAACTTCGCCTAGGCAGAGTAACAAGCCATGCGGGGAGGGCAGAGGTGAACACTTATCCCAACACCCGGGTCGGTGCGTCAGATGGTCGAGCAATCATCACGCCAACAACCAACGCACGTGATGAAATTGCAGCAATTATCGACTCGAATGTCGGCCATCAAGCAATGATCACACCAAGTGTAACAATCCCGGATGAAGGGGGGAGCCGTGAATGTTCATAGGTATGCGGTAGCATAGCTACTGCATCCTATAAATACCGCAGTTCCTTGTGCAACAACCACCCGTTTCTGCTTTTTTGTATCTGATGATGGATTCGAGTAGGAATCTGAAACGTAAGGCTAGTAAAGCTCTTGTCCTGGCGATCTTCTCTCCTTCTTCAAGGCAGGCATTATTCGTTGGCAGATTTCCTTCCCCTTCTCCCTCCTTCCACGACCCTTTCTGCGATTACTCCTAGGTGTGACGTGCCTTAACGCCCTCAACCCCCATTCCATCATGACTGCTGTTGATTGGCTGTTTTCGAGTTTTGCTGCTCTTCCGTAACTTAGACTGTTCTGTAGGCCTGACGAGGAATAATCAAAGACAAAAGTTTGCCGAGTTTGACCTCTTCAATATTTACATGGGCATGATTGCAGAGTTTAACAAGAATGCGACTCATTCCAGTAACATTGGTGGAGGAGTGAAGCATGCAACTGCTCTGATGGTAGACCGAGATATGACGGTTTTTATTGTAAGGGAGAATTGCAAAAGCTTTATATCGTAAATTAGAGCCGTCCAAATGTTTGCTGACTGGATTGCAGAGTGGCATTTCGACTAGCCTCTTGGCCGATAGAGGCACTAGAGATGCAGAGTTTACAGAGATTGTAGACAGAGGGTACCCTACACCATTTGAAACTATCCGTTTTTGCAATATACATAGAGTTACACATGTGTGAGGTCAGGAGGGGTAAAACTAATAGGGCACGGTCTAAGTGGTGGAGAAAGAATCACTGCACATTGAAATGTTCTGAAGTACAGTTCGGCCGTTGGCCATTCAGGTAAGATAGAGCACATCGCACGTAATTGGTCATACTTGAGGGTCACTTGTAACTCAAATGAACTTGGGGTTTTGCTCATCGACTTAATTTTTATTTATGTTGTAATTGCAATGTCAACGGTGCAAGAACGATTCTTCTGGAGAATGAGCTGAAACTATAGTCCGTGGTAAATATTAAAATCTATGCCGCAACAAGCGAAAACAGAACGTGCATATTATAAAACAGGTTAATTTCTGAGCAACATGGGTGCCAAACTCTTGATCAATGCCTTTGGAAAAGTCATGTCAACACTTTAGGAGCTTCTCTATTGTTAAAGAAATGTACTATGCTCATCGTATCACAGCCAAAGTCACCTAATTGCTGCTCTTCCTACTCGAGACTGGGCCTGAGGGTCGTAGCGACAGGGATACGCCTACGACTTAAGCGGTCTCTGTGAGTTCGACAACTGCATACATTGGTAGTTGAGTCGAAGAGGATGGTTAAGGCTAGTTAAGTGGCTCGGCCACTCTCATGTCACGGAAACTCGTTGTCGGCCAATATCTTGTCGGTTTTATTAAGTTAAGTATAGTGATTTTGTACTTACTTTTGTGTGCGCAATGACGTACAAATTTATAAGCCAGAGAAAGGTCAGCATGCTTCTCGATAGAATCGAAATCAAAGAACTACGTTTCATTTGTTAACCGCTCTGTCATTGAGCTACCTCGAATTAAGGTACTCGTTTTCCAGAGGACAAAAAGGCCTTAATTCTCGACTGCACATTGCAAGTTGCGAGTCTTACTCTGCACTCCGAATTGTTAATTTGCGCACCTGTAGGTGCCTCTGCAATTTCCGTCTGATTTCCCTAATGCATTTGCTGTCCCCAATATTGCAATATAGGCAACTGTCGATGCGTCGATAAGTTGCAACGCGTCTTAAGGTAGATAGTGGTTCGTCAGATTTCGAGTTGCTGCTGCATTAGCTGTCTCCTTTTCGCTCGCTGCCTGCTTTGTTCAATAAAATGATGTGGGTATCCATTGTTCGTAAAGAAACTATGAAGGCGCAGTGGCTGAGCCCCTTAATTGTCTGGTGTGCTGTAATGCGTTCCAAATCGTAGTGTATCAATAATTCAGGTTTGCGCTTTAGGGGGCTTTTCGAGAAGCACCTCCAACATCAATGAGCCGGAAGATCTAAGTTTACCTTACGTCATCTCGCCGCCCATGTAACACCATAAAACTCACGCGTTACTAACAGAAGCTCAAAAGGCACTTAAAGAGATAAGGACGACGACTGAATTGGTTATTCTGCAGATTCATCGTTGTGCTCGACAAGGGGGACTGCTAAGTAAAAACCTGGCACTCGCGAGCAATCAAAGTCCTAAAAGACAGTAATGTTGACATTCTGAATTCGCTGCTCGCAATGGTAAAAAGAATTCGAATAAGGGCAATTAAATCTAAAGTCTTCACTACCAAAGTCTGCTATACCGCAAAAGGCACAGGAGCAGCTGTAACAAAATTTGCTGGCATCTACATCTTTTGACTGTGCTTCCGTAAAAATGAACATGATCATCTAACATGAGACAAAATCATCTTTGGGGGAGAACATAGTATTGCAAGAAATCCTCGGTAGGTCTGGCAGTCTGAATATCTAGAATATTGGCTTATGTAAATTTAAGGCATGCATAGGAAACCCGAAGAGGCATAAAATATCAGACTATTAATCATCCGAAATTTTGCCTTGTGCTCCGCACAGCTCTCTGAGATACCAAAAGTACGCGCGTCAAGAAAGATAATTAATCAGAATTCCTTACATCTTGATTTGCACTGGAAGGTTACTGAGGTCTACCCCAGGTAGAAATCCTCTGTGGACAACCAGTTCACCCAGCAATATTAGTAGAACCGTTGTTTTAAATCATAAAATTCGCCCCTAATTTTAGGCAATATTAACTAGTAGGCACAACCGGCAGGTGCGAAACCGAGTGCGCAGTGGACAAGTATGCAAGGTCCCTTTCCAGCATCTGCGATCCGATGTCGGTTCACGGTAAAAGTTTCTGGACGCTTACGAGCCGAAACTCTCCTTTTCTTTTATAGAATATTTTCATCGTCGACTGTGGGTTGACACCCAACCAGAACATGCTTAATTACTGGAGGATCTTACAAACAGAGTCTGCCAGTTTAAACAGATTTCAAATAGATATTTCTGAGAAAGCTTTTATGATTATATTCATTTTCACTCATCTACGAATCCCCAGCCAATAAACATGACCGAGCTTCATAACTCGTGGAAAAATAGTCGAGGCATTTAAATATTTAATCGTAGTTGGATGCCTCATAACACTGAGCGTCAGTGAACTTGCAAGCAAACGTGATGGTTTATCTTTAAGAATCTTGCCTCGCATTTAAGTACTGGAAAACCTACATTTGCTGACTCACACGCTTAGTGACAACTTCACAATTTTAGTGAAAATGTTACAATCCCTGCCGCAGAGAGCAAGCTATTTCAAAATTTTTGAAAACAAATCTGTCGACATAATGTACGCAAAAAGTGTCTATCATAGGCCTAAGAGAATTTATCACTTCTCTCTCTTAGGCGCAATAAATGACCTAGCACATTTCGGCACATCTTTTAATGTCCACTCGATAATATCATGAGACCCCAGCATACAGAGAACTACCTTAGATAAGTATACTTTTCTTAAGACGACGTAAGCCTACCTTAGAAAAAAATTGCCTTACTTTCGTGCGTATAACTGGCTGCAACGGGCGTGCAATGACACCAAACCATATATTCTAGTAATCTGGTCTAGGAGAAAAAAATTAACAGATACTCCTTTTGGCCTACGACAATCGCACCACGCAGTCCTCATCACTTTAGGTTTAGGTTGCTTTTCTCAAAGTCCTGAGGTCAGAATGCGAATGGAAGGACTAGCGTTAAAAGAAAACGTAATGATTCTATTCGCATTTCAGCTTGTGGCCATTGTGTCTAGCAAGCTCTCTAGTATCAGACTGCCTCCGCTTCCTGCTGAACTTTCGCACACCGCCTGCGCCAGAAAAATCTGACAGACTCGGGCCGGCATGGTTGCTGTCTGCCCATCGCTGCCAGCTGCCATGCCTGGCCACTGAAGGCCAAAGCGTGTGCAGGTGTGCGAAGGTCGTAATTCCAGCCGCGCTCCGACCGCCGGCTCGAAAAAATGCCCAAAGCTTGCCGAAGCGCTGGTTGCCAAGTTGGCTACAGCTGGGGAGAACTGCCGCGAGGATGGGATCAGGGCAATTTCTTTTGCTCTGCCCTGCCGCCCGGGCCGTGGATTGATAGACATGTGTCACAACGCACTGTTGATCACCAAGCCTTCTCTACGGTCCGCTCCTTATTAGACGGATGTCGCAGCAGCTGTCGGTCCCCGTCAATGCAGTTATTCGGCTCAGTTGATTGTATTGAGGGGTTTTTGAGGAAATTAGATGGGAAAAGATGAGACGAGCAATAACTCGGGAAAAATATGGACAGATTTTCCCGATGATACCTGTCCAAAGCGGCTCGGCAAGCCGAATAAGGACACATAAGGTCATATTGTTACACCAGCATGCTCGTTATATGTCGTAATGCCAGATTGGCTCGAGTTGGATTGTCAGTAGCTGTATTCCTGAAATTACTATCATGAGGATACTCGCCTATGCCATTTTGCAGTAGTAATAAAGGAGCTGTCAGCAGTTGGTTTCACAAGGCCGATTTACAGCGGCCAAGCAAATAGATATGTTTAAAAAATAACCAGCAAATATAGGAACACTAAAATGATCCTTTTTAATTGCTATTTCAAATATACATGAAGGCGCACTGTTGATTCAAAATGAGCTTTTCATACAGGTGGGCTCTATATCTGGAGATCTGTGCCACGATGAAATCGGCTCTCATCCCAGAATGAAATTGGGGTGAACTGGTGAAAACAACTGTCACATGTCAATACTTGACTACCTCTGACCCATTGAACCTACACGCCTGATGATTACAAGCCGAAACGACTTTTCTCTTTTAATAATGGGAACAGTCTTATGCTATTTACCTCTGGCTAAGATAAAATCTAGTTAAAACTACAAAAGGTTTACGAAAGAACTCTAATATTGTTAATGATCGGAAAGGATGATTGGCGTACGTGGGCCCGGTGCTACTGATACAGCTAACTGGGTGTGTTGGTGGCTATAAGTTCGTAACTGCGACTCAAAACTCCATAATGTGTTCGTTGATATGACGCTTAAACTGCACTAAAACGATCGTAATGATCGGTAAAGGATAGATATTGGAATTTCTCGGGCTTGGTACTTTAACTCAAGTAGTATGAATAACTGTGTCGTTCTGAGTGCTCACTACGAAGGTCTGAGTGCACGGGTCACTGACCTTAAAGCAGCAGGTGCTAACTTATGTCCGAATACTTATTCTTACTGCTTTCATTTTTCTCCTTTTCGAACAAAAAGTCAGATTAAATCCCTACTCTGGCACTTAAATGACCTATTGCCCATCATACTGTCTTGGACGTAGGCTTTTTGATGTAACTCTACCCTACCAAAGGCTCTATTCTGGAAATCTGACCCGCCATTACTTATTTCTTTTGACAAAGGGTTAGCACCACCAAACTTCAACTTCGTGGGCAGCACCTAATTTTGTCTAAACGCCTCTTCTTTTTCCGTGACGTCAGTTAGAATTGCACGTTACCTGAATTATACTTAACACAAAGTGTGTAAAATAGAGTCCTAAACTTCTAGGCTGGAATCAGGAAAACAGACACGGAAAAGGCTCAGTGTAGAAATTTCTGCATAGTTGTTTGACCTTCATTCGTTCTGTATTAAATAAATACGTCTAGGTATCGTTTCGTTGACATTCACCTGTTTTGATTAGTTGCCCAGTTGTTACTAACGCCAGTGTCATAATATGGGAAAAAATCTGTCTTCCATTCGCTAGCTATTAGAATGGGCTCAATTTTTATTTTGAGTATGGTGGGAACAAAAAAGTTAAGCATAGTACTCTTAGAGTTTTGGAAAAGTTATTTCTGCTAGAAGAACAGATTTTCCTAGCGGCAAACTAAAGCTCAAAACTTTGTAAGGAAATGTAGCTCAATGTGTAGCAGCACAGATTCTGGTAAAATGCAAGTTCGGCCGTAGTGACTGTTACAATTATATCAGAAACTCTCCCTTAAGAAATGCTCGCTGATAATTTTGAAACTCTAATGGGATATTTAAAATACGATAAGACCATAATACATACAAGGGGGCTAAGATAGAATTTCAAACTAGAAGATATTTGCAAACGGCAAAATGACATCCCGATTGCACACGTATCTCAAAATACGTTCGCACAGGGAGCCGCAAGCGTCACTCTTCGCAATGACGTTGAAACTGTTAGTAGTACTGGTCATACTATGGCGAGAAATCGTAGAACGCTCTTATTATACGTTGCTAGAGAACACACCGAGAAATTATGCCATGCCTATTAAAACGCAATGACCGTATTAAAATGTGAGCATAGCAAAAGAATTTAGGCGGTTCGTATCAGTGAAAGGACTGCTCATGCTTAGAAATGCTTGCTGATATATTTAAAACCACAATCGGTTTATATGTACGAGCAGTGAGCGTTATGCTTACTGTGGACGTTACTTTTTCTGTCTAGGTTATTAACACGTGAAAAGGGTCAAATAGATTTCGGTGCCCTATTGATGCCAGCATCTCTTTACCGTCACATCCTTATGCAAACTTCTTTTTGAGTATAAGCGAATAAAAAGCATACTGCACGTCAAAGTTTCTTTCCATTTAGCCCCTGTTCCTTAGGACATGAAACACCTTGCTAAAGGTCTGTATAAATTCAGAAGAGAAATATGTGATGAAGCTTCTTCTTAGACAGGTATTCATTATGAAAGTCATTGAAAGCTTAAGGTCGAATAACTGTAGCTCAGTTGATACGAAGTTTCCAACAAAATACGTGCAAACTCCTATTTACATATACGATTGAGAAGGTCATATAAAGCATTATCAGGAGTAAAGTGTTTGTGTAAAGGACAAATCCCAGATGCTGTTGAAGAGATTTAACCTTTATCCCTCCTGCAAAGAAGAAATCATCGAAAAATGTAAAAAGCTAAAGTCCCGGCGTCATCAGTGGAGTAGTTATGTGGTCTAGCGGACGGGTGTCCATTAATATACAAAAATAAAAGGACGTCTTGCCCCTTCATTTTAAAGAAAATGCCACGCAATTCCAGAAAGTAGTTTATTTTTTGCAGTATAAGAACTGACTTATCTGGAGTTTAAGTAAACAAGGAGGTACTGCACGAGGAAACACACTCACACTTGCAGTCCATGCATGCATTACATTTAGGGGAGTCGATCTAAGTGTTTTGCGTTCGTCGAAGGTCTAAACGAGTTTTGTTTATGCTGGTAGAGTGTGCATTAGTGGGATACGCCGAATTCTCGAACATCCGTCTTGTAGAGTGCTGCATTGGCAAGCAGACAACAAATCTAGCACAGATGGTAAAAGCCGGTTTGTGTCTGTCACGTATTTACGGAATGTGCGCCATGGTAAAGGTAGCAGATAATGAAGTGTGCCTAGTGCATTCGAAAGATCATCTGTTCGAACTTTGAGTTTCGGTGAACATAAACTAAGTGTAATAACCTGAAACCTCCTTGACACACGCTTTATGCATGTTCCAAATTTACATCGCCAGGAGTATCGGCAACTTAGGCAATTACTGTGTGGCAGCTTCACTAAGTTCGGAAGAGAGTCCCAAGTATATTACCTTCCTAAATGTTGGTTGGCGGGCAGGCAGTCTGTCTAGCGGGCCGCGCAATTCTGATAACGCTGGTGAATACCGTGTTTCAAAAGCCAAATCTCAAACCGTCCTCCTTGATGTACATTTCAGGTTTTGGGAAGAATTGGTGGGCCTGCTACTTGAACTTCAATTCCAAAAATCTTGATATATGAATCTGTTTGATGAGGGACGCTCACCGATCGTTCTTACGGAAGTCACTCGTTCTAGTGTGCCTTACTTGCTCTCTCTCTCCCTCGAGCCTAGTCGGCAGCCACACAGCGGTGCATGATGTAGGCAGAATGTGATTACTGACAAAGACAAGGGAGACTGGAATGGTCATTTTGGGCTTATTCGTTGTCGTCAGCCAGTCCTACCCAACCCCGGGGTGTGTAACACTTGGAGCTCGAACTCGCGACCTGTTAGTTAGACGTTCAACGGCTCTAACCACTGAGCTACGCGCTCTTTGTCCTGTTGGTTTCGATCGGGAATAAAAAGTGGTGGAGGGGCGCTCCCCGATCGTTCTTACGGAACTCACTCGTTCCGTTTTGTCGGTAATAACATTCTGCCATCGGTCTGATTATTTTTTAATGGAAACAATGGGCTACTTTCCCTTCACTAATGCTGATCTGGCAGTTAGGTAAAAAACCATTGATTCGTTATTTTGCCATACAAAGCGCATGCCTCTAAGCTCTATGACGAAAGCATCCAGTGACTGCAGAATTCTGGTGCTCATTGAGTTTATTGGCTGCTATCGTTTGATGCTTCATTTTAAGTCGCTCTAATGTTGTCAATGAACAGAATTAGCTTTCTAGTTTAGGACATCATCAGCAAGAAGGCAAGATAAGGTCAAAAACTGTCAGCGCCATTCGGCATCACCGCAGTGCTAAAGACCGTTCTGGACCTTAACTGGTCAACTATGACGCAGTCGCATGCAAGTAAAGGAGATTACGGCTCAGAACAAGGTACATCTTATTTGGCTTTGGAACGCCGGTCGTATGCCGACGAGCAATGAACACTAAAGTGGTATTAACGACAGAGAATAGGGAAAATGCGATACAGGTTTCTGGCTGCAAGAGAGTCTGACACTTATCCTCAGACTATGGCAAATCAGCGATCACTACTTCCATGCCCATTTAAAGATAACTGACTACAGCTAACAATAGGCGACCCTCTGGCTTATATGAAAGATAACACCTGGAAAACCGCATGGGTCCGCATTCTAACTTCAGGTAGTAATGGACCGGAGGTCGAGTATGACAGTTTTATGGCGGAAAAAAGTGACGAGAGACTAGTTAGCCCGAATGCTCAAACTAGACAATGCTGGTGACTGTTAACGGGACTCCCCGGATGTGATTGTGAATTTTTAGTTTATGTTTTATAAGTCGACTTCTTAATTTTTACAGCACCCTTTTGATTATTTTTAGGTTTGCTTTTATATAAGAAAAATCAGCAGAAGTGCAGCTCAGCTGTTTCTATGAGTGGATATATTAAAATTTATTTCAAAAGTTGCAATCAAACTAAATTTTGACTTAAGCAAGAAGACTTCGCGTCGGTATTCTATAAAAGAAAATGTGATAAAGTTCAGAGACGCTCATTTCATGACGAACCTACAGGGATACGAGGACCGTCAAATAACGGAGTCGATTTTGGTCGAGGTTGAGAAAGTAATCAAATGGGATCAAAAACCCACCCAAGTGTTCATGAGCTGGACTATTGGTGTTTGGAAACAAAGTCGGCTCTGTTTTACGGCATGTTTACAACCTCTACCGGAATGTGCCAATTTTTTCTTGACGCGTTTGCTATCTTCAGCATGTTTCAGTAAAGAAAACTTTTGAAAAATTTGAATGATCGCAGACGTAACATGTGAGCTAAAATTCAAAGACATGACAACAAAATATGTAAATTTACCTGCCGTGGTAAGGTTTCTGTTCAGATTGAGCAGAGAATGGTTGGGGGTGTAAGGGTGCTGCGTCAGATAACTGGTTCGATCGATTCAGTAGAAGAGCGTTCTGCTGATTCTGTTGTCTTTGCTGTTGTTCTGCTAGGGCTGCAGAATGAATATGAATACGGCCTAAATACCAAAAATTTCAGGCAATTCAGTACATAAAACTGTGATTGCCTACAGAAGGAGAGACTTGCAAGTACCACGACCAGCAGTGACTATGTCCGAGGTTCCAATAAGAGGAGCTGGGCATATGGTCTGGACGTTAACAAAACTGCACAAATGCTCCCGACCCCCGATATAAATTTACTTAATATCACGTCCTGTCGTCCGCGCAGTAACCAGTTTTCGTAGTTACAGCTCACAATGAGTAGCAATACTTCAGAACAACTAGCTGGTCTCTACCTCTGCATGCCACAAAAGGCGTTTGCGACGGCTGCTTGTTTAATAAATAATCTAGCGCACTTCCTGAATGCCTCACCTCCTTTTAAATGTATAAAATTGCGTCTTAAATTGGATATGGTCTCAGAAAATGAGCACATCCGATGAGGCGATATTCCCTAAAGGCAAATATTATTGATAAGCAAAGATCTTATTTAACGTTGAATGTCCCATCTACCACAATTAATCAACCAAACACTAGAACTATGCTTTACAAAAGCTTGTCCAACCTTACCTAGGTACGTTTGCAAGATTTATCATCATTCAGTTTTGAATACGCATCTTTACGGTTACCCTAAAATCATGCTCGCTAAAACTTGCTACTTGAGTAATACAATTTTTCTTTTGATATTCAATGCTTTAACTGATCCAAATATACGTTACAGAGTATCTTGACTAAGGCCAATGCTTCAGTATATTGCATTTTCTTCAAACTGTCCGCCAGAAAAGAGATATCGTCCGGTTTAAAAAAAAACATGAAGTGGGAGACCTTTTAGGAAGTCATCGTGTATTTCTGCTTACGAGTGTTTCTCATATAGCATACAGCGGGACTCATGTTCCCTTAAGATTATCTCAGCACTCTTTGGCGTCCCATTATCACTAGAAAGGAGTATATTATTTTTCTAAATAAAAAGTTAGTAGACAAAGGTTTGCAGGCTCTAAAACTAGATGCAAGGGACTAAATTTCAAATTATCCGAGAACCCTAAATCGTTTTAAAACCGGGTGGTACTCTTTTTGATTGGGCAATTTAAGGAAAACGTAAGTTGGTGCAAGTATAGCACACGAAAAAGTGCATTGTCCGTGTTCTCTATAAAATATTCGTAGGTTTATGAAGACAACTAAAACCAATGAAAAAGTTAACTTTGTTTGGGTGACCACTTTTTAACGATCAAGATTTGCACAAGTGAGTGGACGAAAACGCACTAAAACGCCGACATTCGGCCACGAATGCAATTTCCCGAGATTGAGCTGTATGATAATCAACATCACATTCCCAACTGAGCAATCGCTTCTACCACAGACGGAAATTTCGTTAATGTTTCATGTGTTACGTCACATTCTGGTCCCCACCGTTGATAGCACTTTGGAAGCTGGCAAAGCTTTCTTGTTCGTTGACGGACTGAATATTTAACTCTTGTTCCCGCTATGCCCGAAGGGCACCTGTGAGTGTGTTCTGCGGCCTTCAGTTATTTCACGTTAGCAAATACTTCTGAAATATTTTATAACAGTGGCCGATGCTGATCGGTGCAATTGCGATCAATTTGATGGCAGGGCTGTGCTGCCTGCGTTCTTCGGTTGAGCTACGGGCGTAGGCAAAGTGCTCACACATGTGATTCCCGAGCTCACCCACTGCCAAGTAAATAGGACTTCCAAAAGCTCAACCAGCCACCAGCGTTCTTTAACAAGAACGGATTTCGTTGCGTCAGGTAATGGACAATTGAAATCCTGTTTGCTGGAATTACGTTTTAATATAAATAAAGGAACAGGAGAAACTCATTTCCATTGCGGTTGTCGTCGGAAGTCAACATTGTTGAAAATCACACTTTAGGTAAGTATATGCTGTAGAAATCATCGGCAAACACATAAAGACTTCACTTCGAAGGCCGTGATGGTGAATGGAAACCCATTGTCCATCAAAGCAGCCAAAGGGACTGAGAATAATTATCCTCGAATGTGCCTTTGGTTTAGTTAATATTCGCAAATACTCATGGAAATAAGTCGTAGTCATCCACGTGGGGAAACGGAAAGCCTTTTTCTCGTTGGAGTCTTGTGAACTCAAAAGATGTCTCTGAGATTGCTCCTCGAGCCGTCGCTAGACTTGAGTTGCTCATAGCCTGACAACAAACAACTGATTCCTACTGCACTTAGAGGGAATGCTGCCTACCAACCGCAAAAGTAAATACACGAACACCAGCTTGTAGTTCAAATTGTGCACCCAGCGTTAACGGCGTCGCGTAAACTGGACGCGAATATGACCCTATCACAGTCGACGCAGCGGGCTGAGTTGATGGATGCACAGCAAGGCGATTGCAGGGACTGTTTTATCAATTCTCACGTCGTTCAGTATCGGATCAAACGATCTCTGCGTCAATGCCGGCCAAGAGCACAATCAGACGGGTGTATGGCGAGGCGTGCGATACCCGGTGCGGCAGTCACCACGAGGACGCCGTGGTGCGAACGCTCACCGGACGGACATGCATGACTCACCACTAGATGGTGTTAAGATGTCACTGGTGCTGTCGCTAGCAGACGACGGACCAATCACGTGCATGCGCAGGTCCCTTAACGTTCGCAGTACAGAAGACATTCCGGTATACTGTGCGTGGGAGTACAAATACTCATGTCTCGATGATAACACTCTCTTCTGTGGGCAGGACTGTCTGATCATTTTTTAATTTATCAACAAGAATTCGAGTCCAAGGCAAGACATGTTTTAGCGAAGCAGCATTTTCTAATCACTGGGATGAAAAGTATACTTGCATGGTGGCTATTCTGCTCCCAGCGCCAGCCGTCACGCGACAGTATTCGTTCGCACGCCCTCACGTCAGTACCAAAATGGTTCAGTTTTGGGGCATTCTCCCAAGACGAACATAAACACTAATCCGACCCACCTAGACATTGTGAAACGCAGTGGCCGCCAGCTCCATTTGGGTAGACATTCTAACAGAGCTTTCGCCGCTGCTCCTCCTGTCTTTAGGCAATATTTAATCCACCCCCTTCCTGGCATCTATGTCTAATCGGAATATGACCTGATAGTTGTAGTAGTTGAGAGTTCGAACGAAACGGGCGACGACCACTGATTTCGCCACGGGGTGAACGCGGCACCGAGGACTTGCGCGTGAAGTAGTTTATAGTAAGTCAGACTTGCGTTGCATCCATCCCACTCTTTGCTCCCTCAACCACAATAACCCGACCGCTAGACGGTGTCAGGACCATCGAAAGTGGGTTAGGACTAAATGGCTGACAGCTACATGATCCCGTCTACAAGGTCCGCATGCGACCATGTTGCTCCTTACAATATAACGGGTCCTCACAAAATTCAGGACGACTTGAACCTCACGTTCGTAGGAGGGTCGTTGGGGGCACAGTAATAAGGAACCATCAAGCCTTACTACTGGCGATCGACACGGTTATTTCATATACACATAGTACATATCTCGAATACCGAGTTAGTAACCCAGGTGACAGGCGAGTTCGTGTAGGATGTGTGGGCTAGTGGGATAGGGTCTGCGGTGTTCCACCGCAGTTTTCACGAAGGAGCATATGGCCAAATAGGCGCATTAAATGGTGGGATATCCCTGGACAGTGTATGCAAGTGAATCGGGTGCGACAGCTGTACATTAAGGCTCCTGGGATTGGTATTTCAGTCTGATGACGGCGGATTTTCAGGTGTTCAGTCGAGCCGATACTTTATACAAATGCGCGTTTACCGAAGGGTCAGGATTGGCCTGTGGTTCGTGAGCCGGCGCTTTGGCAGTGATAGCGATGCTGGTGGTAGTGGATGAATTGGTAGTGCTAGTGGCATAGGGGTTTTCAGGCATAGGGAGTTATTTTTTCACGATGACTTTGCGGCAAATTCTGCTGTCACAGGTATGCTTATGACTAATTAGATTCATGCGGTGTATGAATGGCCTGGAGCATTTGAGGCAGATGGAGAGTGCAGGGTGGGTGTATGCCGGAGCTAAATAAGTGGTTCGCCGGCTCTGTGCTATAGATTCACGAGCAATCGACCAGATCTGTGGTTGATGCTAAAGTGCCATTGTGATGTCGACGGTTTAGAAACAATCCGCATTGTTTTCCGAAGGGACAGTTGTGGTATTTTTTTGTATATCGGCAGGAGAGTCGACACTAGTGCTGCTAATTGTCGCGGTAGTGGTTTTGTGTCGTGAGATGAGGGATGGGTTTGTCGTGTTGACATTGCACTAGGTCTGCACGTGTCCAAAGGGAAATATTCATGCGCGGAACGTCTGCTATCATTGTGCACACGGTGGCAGAGCTTGGATGCTTGCGTCGTTGATGCGTGCATTTGCGTCTTGCGGACTCCTCTCATTGCCTTAGCAATGGCTATTGGGTTGGCTCCGGTCTTTACGACAGTCTGCCGCGCCTGACGATCTTTGGCGAGGTGTTCCCGGATCTTCCGGGTTGAGTTGTAGGAGCTTGAATGAGGTCTTCGATGTGTCCTTCTGGTGACACTTTTATTCGCCTTGTTTGCGACCGCCCGCATTTAAGTCGTCATAGGATAGCCGCCTGGGCGGCCGCCCGTCGTACGTCCTCACAATGTGGCGCTCCATTGCTGTTGTATTTATCTCAACATGGCGTGGATACTGGGATTTCAGGAATCCTTTCCTGTCACTTTAACTCCGCAGTATTCTTCGGAGCCAGCTGAGGTGAAAATGGTTGTCTTCTTGCTTGGCTCTCTTAAACAGTCCAGTCTCCGCCCCACACAAGCGCGATGTCCCTATGCATCCGGAGTTTTGTGTTGAGTAGGATGCCGCGACGGTTTTAGATAGAGTGCTTTAGACGGCCGAAGGCCTGGATAACTTTAGATATCCGACCCATGATGTTGTCTTCCATCTCGATGCTTCTGAAAATCGTACACATGGGGCACGCAAATGTTTCCATTGCTGTGGGGTAAGTTCCATTGGCATTGGTACGGAGTTCGGTGTGGTTAATGTTTGGTTAGGGTACACTTGCGACATTATCTGCTTAAACAAGCCCTTAATCATAACCAAGATAGGCAACGGCTAACAGACAATAATTACAGACTCTAAGCCAAATAATCGGAAAGATAAGCTTCTATGCGTGGTCTCGAATACCTTAATTCGCGGGCTGCACCACAGAGCCATTAGGCAGTGAGTACCTAGTAACTGACAAATAAAGTGCCTGTGTCGGCGGCCGAAACTCTTTTTCTGCGTTGTATAGATTATTTTCGTCATCTTAAACGTTTCCCATGGTCATCAACATGCGACGTCGATCCACGCGCTGGGACATGTTTACATGTCGTAGTCCAGAAGTCAACGGTAAAGCGTCTTCTACCGCTTCCAAGGGAAAATCAAACCATTTTAACAAAATCTAGCATACCCGCAAAACACCACTGATTATTAAAAAATGGGGAAGCTAGCGCCTCCTCGCGCGGAGGTTTGTCTGCCAAAATTTGTATTACTACTATTGGATTAATAGTTCGAGCCTAAGACCACCCACGACTAGGGCTGGCTATGCCTGATTGATGACAGTTAATAAGAAGAAATGGCCATCCCAGTCTCCATTGCTTTTGTCGGAATATTTTATATCAGTAACAGCATATCAGAGCTAAAGTTTGACGTCATTTTTGTATTGCATCTTTTTTCACAAAAGGAGATTACAGCAAGTTTCACTTTTCCGTACACCTTGTGACTTGAATAAACATTTGGACCTGGAAATGGTGTTTCTAACAAATACGCGAGTGACACTTGATCACCCCACGTATTTGTCGGAGGTGCGCTGACAGTTTAAGAATATGTTATCGCTACTCTGTAGTAGCTAATGCTGATTAAGGTCGTATGAGCGGGCTTTTAACAAGTAGTCGGTGATGTCAAACGTGAATTCCCTATGGCTATTTGATGCACGATAAAATATTAATGCCAACTTAAGGTACATGACTTCTTATCAACCACCTACGAAAACACAGATGTCGTACAATATCAGATATGACACGGAATATCATTCTACAGCATCGCATCGTCAGTGCGCATATTTAACCGCCAATACATGTTGCCATAAAATCCGTATATACGTTGTTAAGTTACTTCTTATCCACTAGGCACTGACCACAGGTAACTAGTGGCGTATATTGCTTTTACAACAGCGCACAGTCCAGGAAACGGTGAAAACTGATTAACGAAACCTGATTCTGCCTACTTCTTATGAGCACGCTAGGCTTTGGCCATCAGTGTGATCGGAAGGTAGTTACGTGTGTCTCCTGAGTTCAATTCGCTTGAGAGTTCTTTTGAGAGTTAGCGCTCTGCTGCCCCTCTTTACGTGCTGATCTAGGTGGTCAGGCGTGCGTTTATCTCGTGCCTCTACCGTGGCAGTAGACCCCCGTCTTATGCCGGTGTCAAGTTACCTGCTTCTCCATAAGATAGCTTGTAAGCCTATCTGTGGCATCGCCTACCTCACAGCCACTGCAGCCTTCTGGTACCCACTACGTCCAGTGGCTGGTTAATGCTAACGCCTTAAAAAAATAAGATGTAAACGAAGAAATTCCGAGGAGATTTTTCACTTCTACTATGCTTGCCAGACGTGAAACTGAAACAGGATTCCCTTGAGCTAAAGTCTATATCCGGTTTTTCGGCCTAACTTCCATCTGACATACACATGCCTAGAAAAATCCCTCTGACTCATAAAATACAAGGCCTAGTAAGTGCTCTTTCGCCCTGAATTCTAGTGGAACGAAGCTAAAAGTCAACAGAACAAAACAGACGAGATTGAAAGTACTGGTTACAAAGTGTAATTTCCTGACTTTTTTGTTTTGGATACTCTACAGATAACAACCGCTCCGTTATGAAATTATTTTTAATTTGGCTGCCTTTACAGTTAAAAACCTGATTGTGTTATCTGCTTCTCAGCATAGATTTCTTACATGTTACAACTAATAAAACAAAGGCATATTTAACACTGACGATCAGATAATATCTAATAAGGAGGACGTCTCGCGCACCCCAACCTTACGAAACCGAAAATGTGGGCTTGAAAGCGCTGGATTGCTTTTCGAAGCTGTATGGATTAGAAGGTTATTCGCTCAAGTGCGTTATCGGTATGCAGCACTCGGTTGGCAATGAGTACCGGGGAACTGACCACATTTCTTGGTTAGAAAAAATGATGGTGAAATTCCTCTCATCAAACATAGTATTTGCATGCTGAATGCCATATGGACATCAATTAGTAGCGAGCAAATGGGCAAGTTTACAAATTACGATATGCTGTAGTTGTTGTCCCATCGTACTCTATTGACAAGTTAAAACTGCGTCCTACGAAGCCGTCAGTGCCACACCGTGTAGGGATACTAGGGCCAAAGGCACTTAAAGTGAATAGAGGAAGCAAACTGTCTTGGCTCTGACTTTCGTTTCTTTAAATGATGTCTTTTCCTCCAGCCCTTAAACTTTCGGAAATCACTGAATACACCGAGACGGTCCAATTTTCTGCATCATTGCACCACACGCTGCGCATGTAATCATTCCAACCGGACATGCGCTGTTCAGGGTTAGCGACACAGTACGTAACACTTGGTTGCAGCCCTCGCTCCTGATAGTTTGGACCTTGTCAGCCGAGCGGGGGACGCATGTATTAATCATGTGATCCAACTAGACACATTCAGCTGCGAGTTGAGCCTTTCATCCAACTTACCCTGGTGAAGCTCCGGGGGACACGTGCAGACTAATTCACCGATTCTCCCACTCGCTTTTGCAGCACCTCCTGAAAGGGGTCTTTGTCCCAATGTCCCCTCGCATGCCGTGGGGGGAGGCGTAGAAGTCGTCGAAGGCGTAGCTAGGGCTGCAGTCTGCACTACCCCAACTATTTTCCCCTGGGCATGCCCGGGGGGCTGACCAATTAGTCCGGCGGCAATTCCCTGCTGTCGTTGCAAGCTGGCCAACTGTGCGGAGTGGACAATCATTGGTCCAGTGGAAGTCTGAATAACGTGCTGATGTAGCTGGTGCGCATGTTGATGCTGCAGGGCCTGATTGGCCGGAATAGCATACAGTACCGTTGGCGTCTGCTGCTTCTTTTGTGCATCGTTTCCTGAAGACAAGATGGTTATTATCGGTGCGAGGAATAAGACATCGTACTTAAGAATGAGTAAGAGCACGAAATTACGCGTAAACTTCTGCCTAGTGCTCTGCTTGGACAAATACCGCACGCGCACTTTTCAGCACCGCAGCGAGCTCATCTCCTTGGTAGGGGAGTTCAAACGCTGCAGCGAGAATGTTTTGAAATTTTTCCACTGGAGGGACGGATCATATTTCTTAGCCGTACCTATAGCAGACAGACCCCAGCCTAAGTCCTAACCCCTGACCTTAACCTTCAACCCCAACGCCTAACAGGTGCGGTTACGAAAAAGAATCTTGCCCAATAGAGGACCAAAGGACTGAAACAGTTACTACACACATGACTGACTTTGACGGCTTTGCATCGAGCATTCCTTGGGCAGCCGATAACTGCACCAGCAAGCTTGTCAAAAGACTCCGGGTTGAAAACAACATTGACGGAATCGGATGGAAAGTGCGGCTGTATCAGCCTTTGACATTGTCAGTAGACCACATGCTATATAGAAACAAAGGGACGGGGGCTTGCATATGCTCCGTACTGAATTTATAACACTTATGTGAAGAGCTGAAAGTCGTGTATTGCAATACGGGTATGTCTGTCAACATTAGTGTTAGTGAAATTATTTTTGGTTTTAACTGTGTATTCCGATAGTATCCAGCCGCCTCTCGTTTAAACGATGGAGTCCATGTTCTGTTTTAATCCCTCATCGCATGACCAGGGCGTGATTTGTTGATAGAGGCAGGAAACTCAATCGTACCGCGTTCGTATATCCATGCATACGGACCCATAGTCGATTCCTGGCCTTTAGGCCACCAACAATAAGAACTAAGGATGGATTGAGTAGAAAGATTTATGTACAGACAACGGGCCAGTGGAATTCGTTAGCGGAGTATCATTTTATTAGGAAAGTGGTAGTCTGTGCGAGAACGCAGTTTGAGAACATTCATTTCCCTAAAACTGATCGGATAAACATTTTGTGACAAAAATGGGCACACCACGCGGGCTGCAAAAATATGGGTTTGAAGTAAATCATTACTAAGATATGTTACATTGGCTAGCACACCTCCTTGGGAAATAATGGACACAGACCATTAACGCACTGAGAAAACCTGATGCAAGATTTTTTTGAACCGCCGAACTTGGGAGTTTACGCCACGTGCTCCGTCGGTCGAACCAAGGAGAAAACGCCCGTTACTTGTGAGTATAACTGGTATTCCTTTGTATTAAATTCGCAGAATACACTTCCTTTTAAGTTAAGAGAGGTAGTCGCGACCCATGTATCTTAAACCAGTTTCCATTTGATCATCCAGTGCCGTAATTCAGAGATTTTAAAGACTGACTTGGGAAAGTAAGATAAAATGCAAGTATCTGTTTTGACTATCCAAATTTTAACCGCAGCATAGTGTTGTGTATTTATGAAAATCTAAGTTCAAGTGCTATGTGGATGTCAAGTGGCTTTTCTGCGAGTTGGTAAAAAGCGAATTCTCACTAACGGCAAATTTTGTTAAGAAATTAAGCAAATGCCACCAACATATTTTTCCGGGAAATTAAGCAGTTACCGAAATAGAATTACTAGAAAGTGGAAAACACGCGGAAATGCCCATACAAACCCTCCGAGTGACGACATTCTTCTTTATCAGCGGAACAGAAAACTGGAACACCGTTACAATGCGAATCGCTTAATTATTTCAGTCAAAATCCGAAGCTAACTTACATGCTTCATTCTTTTGTGGAAGAAGGTACTATATGTCTATCTCCCGATTAAACGTTATCAAGGGGGCTGTTTGGAAATATTTAAGGGTTGCCTGAGAATATTTCACACTATGCTAAACACAGAGACTGGTTTCATGAGAATCATGCTAATGTCCTACAGTTTGCATTTTTAAGTGTGCCATGAAAGCTGTTACATACTGCAACATGTTAAGGGACTAATTTGAAGCTGAATAGTCTGAATGCTCGCAAATTTCATAATTGTGTTACAGCGCTGTGATTTCTGCTCCTGGTCCTAAAACCGTATCCATCAGTCATCTTATTCACGACTTGTCAATTTGTTTTCTAATGTTCTTTTTCACTGCTTACTAATGAGTGCCGAAAGTGTCTAATAATGACAGTTTTGTTGACACCGTTGGGAAAGAGGTATTCACAAATATGGGTAACTCTATCCAGCGTGTACTGCCCGCTCCAGAATAATTCTTATTCTGAGAGATCAACATCATAAATGTTTAAGAACGAACAAATATTCGAAATCCGAGGCTGGTTAGCAGTCGAATATGTGCCCTAACGATGTTTGTACGTTGCTTACGTCGTTTACTAAAATGATTATCAAGCTTGTGGGCGGTCTAACTTTAACGAGAGAAATGACAACCACCTAAGGAGGGGTTTGTCTTAGTAGGGCAAAAGTAAAACGCTAAGGAACATTGAAGCGTTTCACATCACCACCTAGGTACTTCTTCCACCACATCTGCGTGTACATACATTCAGGTGATGTTCATGAACTCTAATGTTAGTCACACGCCTTCTGTTCGACAGGTTCTAACAATATAAAACTTTCCGGTCACATAAAAATTTGACACTCTACTTTGCATAGTTCTCTCATCACTGTCAGTTTCGAGATCGGCCGACCACTAAGAAAATCTCAAGGGAAAGATTCTTGCCGGTCATTATTGCGCCTCATCGGGATGGGACGAACTAGACGCATTAAGAGCCGTTTACCATGAAAGGTGGGTTTGTGCTGTGCGAAAACTCAGCCTATAACGTTTTCTGCTTCGAATAAAAGCATATCAGTTTTCCAGCCTCGATTCTACTCGGGTAAGAGGCCATTGCCAGCAGTAGGGCAACTGTTCTGCGGCAGATAGCTAAATACGCAAAATCGGATAAATAATTTAAAAAGTGCAAGCCACGCAGATATGCCATTTTCACATCAGTCTAGTAGCATCTGTACACTTGGCGAATGGCGTACCTCCAAAATAAGAAAGACTTAAAGACGATGTGGGATTCTAAGTATACATCGACTTCATTTTTGCATCTTCTCTTCGTGCTCCCATCAAATTTCCTTTCTCCTGCCAATCGACAACTTTACAGCCGCCACTACCACTGCAAGCATCTGATTCCTCATCATTACAATCTTCACACTTTCCATCAAATTATTACTTTTACTACAACTGCGGTCAATAGATATTACCCCACCACAATAATCCCTACTAACGCTAGCTAGTAGCTCACTTAATCCTAATGTTTAAGCTGTTTTTATCAATTAAATGAAGATATGTTTTCGGTGAGCGTCTTTATCGACTTATCATTTCTGTTCTTCAGTGCTGAGGTTTATTCCAGCTTTTCATCTGTCTTGCTAACAGATGACTCTGAACCCGCCCTGATTTCTGATAGTAGAAAGTGGGACGTGACTCCATCGTTCGAAAATTGAGCTTCCGAATGTCCACGTTTTCCTAGTATATATTTGAAAATATAACTATCCTTTTCGGGTTAACTGAACTGGATGTTCGCCTGTGCCATTAGGGGTGTATAACATTACCATTCCTTTAAACAATCAAAGTAAACTTGGAGAAGTCAAGATGTTTCTCAAAGCTTTTTCTGGTAAATGAAATAAATAAATAAAATAAATAAGTTAAATAAGTTTAGCATTTTTCTGACTAAAACTACAACCCAGGGGGTTGAATTTGGCGTTATTTTTGTCTTTTTAACGGACCATGTTTTTCCCTTCATCTAATGGTTGCGACAGTGGACTGATAGCTTCAAAACTCACCGGACTGATTTAAAAGTGCATTTAAAGTATTCACTGGGACCGATTATTAAATGCGAGTTAGCAAGGACAAGTAATCTCTGGAACAGTGGCCTGCATATTTAAGAGATTTTTTCAGATAACCTCAATCACGTTCTGCTGTTTTTTACAGCTTGGTCTGTGTGTGGGTTTTAGTTCGTTAGTCCAAACAGTCCATGTTTAACTTTGTGCGCAGTTAAGTAAAAACTAAGCTACATTAGAGACAACAAAGCAAACCAGTAATGTTGCTTCACTTTTGTACGACGGTTGTGCATGTGCTTGAACTATTAGAACGGCGCAAAACAAAATGCTTTTGCTACATACTCCTCGGTCATAGTTTCTTCTGGTGGGTTAATTCTTTGTAGGTGTCAGAGGGAATATTTTCATTGGTAGACCGCGGAGTTCGCAGTCCGATTATATCAACTGAATCTGGGACAGTTTTTGGTTGTGAAAGTCTGAATGAAAAATTTCATGTAATCGTGGAACTTGCAGAAGTTATTTTAATTAATTTTGTAAATTTCAGGAAAATACTATCTGATCAGTAAAAAGAGCTTTTTTCTTAATTCCTAAGCCTTTTTATTGCAAGTAGACCGGAAGAGAAAGACGTAGTAGTTGATAATAATTAATTATTGCACAACTATTTTGACACATCTAACGAAAATTGACGGTAGACCATGAGCAGGATTGTGGATCAGAAGAATCTTTGAGAAAATCGGTAAGTAACCTTTGAGTTTAAGCAGTCAGTACAGGCGTTTTTACTTTTAAAGCCACTATTTCGTGTTATAACTATTAGAAAAGGACGAATAGTCATCAGATAGAATAAATCCCTTGATACTAAAAACTGCAGGCCATATGGCGACTTTTTACTGACTACGCTCTGACTGGTGAGTATGATTGATCAGCAAAGGCGAGATGCTTAAACGTTGTCGCCGTTATTCATTTCTGTGCCTAACTAGGACGCCGACTATAAGTATATTAGGGGAAACCAAGGCGAACTATTCCAAACACAGATGTCTGAGCCAAGGAAGGCATGTTTTTTAATGTTGGGTGTTTTCTTCGAGACAAAAATATCTCATTCAATCCACTTTTTATCAAAGTGATGCAGAATTTGCTCATTTACACTTCCCATTGAGGGACGGATCTCAAATACTAAGAATGGACAATATAAGGAAAAAAGATTTGTGGACCGACTCCTGTTTATTACTGTTATGTGCTTCCCACGCAGTTCCTTAGAGTTTTTTGCTACGAAGATTCGTGCTTGTTGGAATATTAGTTACCATTGTCTTGGTCTGTGACTATCCCAGTTAGTTTGCTCTGTAAGCATCAATGGTCATGATTTTAATATTGTAATAGTAAGTTGAATTCCCTGCTGTTAGTGGCAAGTCGTTTGGACTTGCATATCACCAGTTAAGGATCAGCACTGTACCTAACCCCCCAAAATGTTGTACCTAAATGGCTGGAATAATATTTTGGATCCAACTGCTGTAGAATAGCCCCGAAAAGAATCGAAGAAAGCTTTATGGTCATTCCCGTTTAGTCCAAGCGGTTGGATGACCCTTACAGGACACTACACTTTTGAGGGCACCCCGACGCAGGTATACTACCGTCGAATGTTCCCCCTAGAAAAGTAGCATTGATGACACCGTCGACGTCGGTTGGAGCAAGCGTGGCCACTGTCGTAGCAGGCATTCATATGCAGAACACTGATTTTCCCCATCAAACGCATCAATGAACCTGTTAGGGGTTTTCTACTTTGCGACATCCAGAGGTGGTTCGAATGGAATCCCCCAAAAGAGACTTTGTAAATCATAGTGGACTCCCGCAGCCGCCGGGTATACTCAGTAGTCATGTGTGGGAAAAAATATTTGGGTTTTCTGGATGTATGTCAAAAAGGAAACCTGAGCAAGTGCCGGATAATCACATTTTTTGCAAGCCGGTCATGCCTCGGGGACTTAAAATCCGCCATCGAAACAATAGTAAAAAGGACCTCAATTCCAATGTTCTTGCCTATCTACAGACTGCCAGATGGCATTGCTCTCTATGGCAGCCTCTATTGCTTATGCGTTATTAAATAATCCAATGGCAGTCTAATTGCAAAGGAGGACAGGACCGATTTTAGACGGACTAATCCATCACAAGGTGGAAATTCTGGCTGCCTGTTTATCCAGTTCTCCGGACAAGGGTAACCGTAAGGAGTGGATACCGAGTAACCTTCTTGAGCGAAGAGACGCCGGAGCTGCTTTCACCACCAAGGAGACAATGCGAGCAGTAGGACACTGCCCAGCGGTAAAGCTCCAGACGACGATGAAATCTCGGTGGAAATTTACAAACACCATGGCACCAAATTATGTAAGGTGTATTTCAGTGTTTTTTGGGATGTTACTACAGGGAAAAACTACAAAATTTAGGGATTTCACAATTGACCGCATATAAAACCGCAATGGGAACTGGCAAATGTGTGCAATCTAAGAAGCATTTTCCAACATCTCAGTCGTCTGCGCATGAATCGGTAACAGATACCCTTTAGGGAAGCACAATGTAAATTCAAAAAACGAAGTAAAACTACCGACAAGGGAAGGAAACATGCAGTGAACTGTATATATCTTCCAATCTGGCTGCTCCAAATTCTGACTAACAATAGCGTGGAAAATGCAATGTTCATGTGTTACCCAGCGCCAAATACTCCTCAAAGCAGACACAGAATCTCCGTCAATGGAACCGTCTCACACGAGCATACAAATTATCACTCACAGGATGTATAAATTCAAGGAACATAGGTGCACGACGACGTGGAACGTTGGATCTCAAGAGCTATCTAACCTACAGCGAACCAAAGATTTCTGCTGCAAAAGCCACGGAAGCAGGTATAGCGCAAGCCCGAGAGTGTACGGGGTCGTTGAACTGACAACGCTCCTGCACTGGACGCACTGCCTTCGAAGGCCATGCGAAAAATGAAATCATGTTTCATTTGAGCTGCCTCTGGAGAATCTCAAAGGCAAAGAGGCAGAAAAGCTTACCGGATATCGAGACTGCGGAAATAACGGACGTCCCCCCGTATTCAAATTACACTGACGTAGATAAAAAAAAATGCCTTGGTGCGATCGCTTGCGTTAATGGACGATAAACCCACACTACTTTACCACGATGAAATCACTAAAGTGGTCGTAGACAAACTGAACAAATCTTTCGTCAGATAACCCTAACTATCCCTAGAAGCACCTTCAAGTCGGTTGGGATACTTGAGGGTCTTCACTGAAGATCACCAGGTACAGAGCCCATCTGCCAAAGGCATAAAGGTTACCCTTGAAGACAACCGAATACCAAATACCAATTCAAAAAAAGTGATCGAAGACTCGAAGGACGCGAAGTAGCGACAAAAGCTGCAAACCTACGTCAGCGTGTCACCAATACTAGCGGGAAATCTTGGCACGAATAGGCCCCATAGGTAATATTCACGTCTAGTGTAGTGTAAACACGATCAATCTGTTCCTTATCTCACAAAATCTTACTACTGACAGCATTGTCATTTTGGATGCTCCTAGAATCCTTTCCGACATCTCCGCCATTCCCCTTTGATTAGAAATTTAATTCGGCTCCCATTTGTCACGTCTTCAACCACAGCTTCAAATATCTCATTGGTTTGCTCCGTCACATGTATAGTCCACTGCGCCGTGAATGGCATGCAGGGTTCTGGAGACTTGTCACCTATTGACAATATAGGCTTCAATTGCCCACACTGTCGCACGACATTCAGATAGTGAATATACTCCTTATGTTATTCCACATGTTCGGCAGCCTGACATACATTAATTTCGGAAGACCAATGCACCGTCCACATAAAGCAACTTATTTATTACCGGAAATACCTCCACCGCGGATAAAAGGGTTTAACATACAGTTCCATTCTTTACACAATGCCACCGAACGCTTCATTTACACATCGTTTAATTGCATATTTATCGTAAATAGTCAGGCAACGTACGACCGTCACTCCAACCACACACCTACCTTAGAATATTCGGTCATCGCATACGCCCTATCTCCATATGCGATTCCACGAAAACCATCAGAAAGGTAGTACTTTGCGGACCACATCACTACGGTTCTTTTGACCTGCACACAACTTACTTTACTCACAAACCTATCACACAACATGCGCCAGCACTACTACTCTCCTCAACGCACCGGGCAGCATTCCCGCACTAAAAATACCAGAACATGCGAAAATAACCTGCGAAGACTCTTAGGCCACATGAAACGCCATCAAGTAGTGCTTGGCACTCGTAGACAATTATACCCATTTTCACCATCATCTGGTCACCAGCCTCAGGCAGTCGGCAGACGGACAATGGGAAGTCCATCTTCGAGGCATATCTGCCAGCTACCTACTATAACAGTTCGACGCAATTAGAGTCGTGGCTTCAAAGGTTGCCAACCAAGGAGAAACGCAGTCCTCCTCAGAACTGAGGCTCAGACTGAAATGGCCCCCTGGTAATGCGGCTTCTATGCAAACTTCGATCCGTCCCTATTGTGACCTGCTGCATCTGGAGTGGGAGGAAATCGTCTGTGGCACATGTAGACTGGCTGTTCAACTTTGTCAGTCATTTTGCCCGCGTTCACCTCCGGTCGTCCATAGGTACAATGTGAGTAAGTTGAGAGTTTGATAGACACCGCGCAAGTGTGCTCCCCTGTAAACTGATTCATACACAACGTTTGCTGTTGAGTCTACGCCGTATGTCAGCGGTAAACGTCACCACTTGCGGTGTTCACTAGTTGTTATAGCTCTCTTTGTTACGCCTTGTTCACAGTTGACCAGTCGTACTTACGATCTTTTCGAAGCCTTCTCCTCTGCGTAATAGGCTTTGCACAGGTCTCGGGCGCAGATTCATTCTGAATCCAGTCTCTGTTTAAACATGGACAGACGATTTAGTAAATAAAAACGCCTTAAATACAAGCTCTTGAGGGAGTAGCAGGACATCCTAGGGCAAGCAATCTGCGATCACTCCTTTCGAATAAACAAAACGCGCCTGGACCTTATAAAACTTCACGTGCGACTGTTAAAGACTGGTGCTACGGAATAAATAAGTATAATCTTAGTAGTACAGTTAACGAATCACGACGGAAGAGGGTATGTAGATTTTGACTACCAGTATTTTCTACAATCATATTAGGCCATTGTATCATGTGCCGGATTCTGTATGGCCCCTCTGTCCGCTAAGCGCCAGTATTTACAAGTGCGACTACGTGTCACAAACATCTTCCCGCATCGTACTGCGCAATTTAGTCAGACGCAGTGTTGTTAGATGGGCGCCTGCTTACGACGTTTAGAGCAGATTCTTACCTGTTTGCGCTCCCTGGGTCTGGTAAGCAATCAGCGTAAAAGCGTTCGTTTGGCCGGACTGTTTTGCAAATCCTCCTCCTACATTAACACTTCCGGCAGCGCCCCCGCTGCAGACAGACCCGGCATCTTGACGTCGAACCGTGGCATAGTGTGCAATCTGAGGTTCTGAAGTTCTGTGGGTCTGTGGTGAAGTCATATTTTCACTGCTCGTATCTTGTATCACTGCGGCGGTATAAATAGGCAGAGTTCGTGTATTATTGTTACTGCTACTGACGTTTCCGCCACTGCCAACAACGTTACTCGGCGCCTGTGCCACAACCTGAGGAAGTGTCATTTTCCCTCCGTTCGGGTTGTTGTTGGATGGAATGTTGGGAATGAGGCCTGATCGTTGTAGCCTGTGAAGACTCATCACACCATGCACCGAGCCGTTTCCTTGGCCCGGTTGTCTAGGGTAAGAATGATGAGAAAGGCTGGTGTTATTGAGGTTTTTAGCGGCGGAACCGGACAAAGTGGACGTGGAGTTGGTAGTGGATACAGTTCCGGGAAGGGTGTTGTGACCGAAGGGAGGCACATTGTTTTTGACGAGGCCGCCGTTGGCAGTAGACCGCTTTTCGACTAGGGATTTCGGAACCAGTGACATTGTCTTTGGTGACGATGCGCACGTTTGGTTTGCGTCAGTGACCACTTCCAAGTCCATCAAACTCGACTGTGCAGACATCTAAAGGAAAATGTAATCGAGGTTTTGAATGGGAAAAGAAGAGGGATAATAGTCTAAGCCGCATTTTTTGCTGTTTTATCCAGGTAAAATTGCTGATTCTATCATGGAGTCGTTAAATATATTTAGAAAATTTGATCACAAATCAGACAATTATTATTTTTAGTGATGCCATAGGTAGTTAACTTATGCGCATCAAGAAATTATAATCGGGAAACGGTAGGGTGTATGACCCAAGTTAACTTTAGGTAGCGTGTGGACTATGTCATCCAGGAATTGTGGTAGAGGGAGTTTTACGGTCAGGCAAAACGCAGGACGGAGAGCAGGCGGAATGCAGGAAAACACAAATAACAATTAAATTGCTGTCGAAAGTCTTTTCTTAAGCTCTCATATGTCAACGAAAGTGAGCGCGATAATCAAAGAAACAAACGAAAAACAGATTTAAAAACAAACGGAACTCAGATTAACTGTCGCCCTGAAGTTTGCATTCAGCCAGGAGTTCAAGAAAAGGTAGCGGTAGGCTTTAGAATCCTATGTAGCTGCCGTATATAGTACAATCCGCAGGCTACCTCAATTTAGTGGGTTTCGTACGCCCTACCGTTGCCTATGATTGTTTTAATGTGAATAGCATTCTGTTAATATTCATGCAATATCATGAGGAAATGTTTGCTACTTCCCCTGTGCAAGACTGCGCATCATCTGCATTTTAAGAATGTAATACGTGTGTATATCGGAGGGGGGGGGGGTGTAAATGCATGATTACATATTAGCCCGCTAATCAAATGACATTGTTAACTCACATGAAAGCTGGAATATAACGGGCAATATACAAAGTTATCAAGCGCTAATTCCAGAATTCGATTGTATAAAATTATTCAAAAGTGTCCGTTAATTGTAAAGGTCACATGTCCACGAAAACCAAAGCATGTCGCCTTCGTTTCTGACATGAACCATTCGTGGAAGCCCTCGAAGTACGAACCGAAATTCTTCGATGGACTTACAGATCGGAAAATCAACAAGGCAAGACTACAAAACTATCTAGCTTGGCACTAGTTCACATTTTTCCTGCAAAGGGTTACGTGTAGGTTTTTGTAGCATCAGTTCAGCCACCTACATAATTGATACACAAAAGTGTCTATTGCAGTTGGCAAGCACATTTTAGCTGTTTTAACGACTGGATAGATTTAAACATCTTTGGATAATAGAACGAGACTCAATGCGCTCATAGTAACTTTTGGGGACTTGTGCTTTCGGTGCACTTCACGCGTAAAAGAATGGATAAATTCATATTTTAGGATGATTGATTCATGAGTTTATTTCTTAAGACACAACCTGCTTTTCAGGAGTCATTGAAACTTTCAGACCACTTGCAGTGGATTTATTCCGCCTTTATTTATCCTTGAAAGTGGTCTACTGATGGTCCTATCAAGTTTTGTGTAGCATATAGCTGAGCGGCAGTAGTAAACCGTCAGATGAGAAGCTGTATAGATAATTGTGTGAGTTCTCCAACCATTCTTGTATTTATGGATCGCTTAATCATATGATGTGTGATCGAACTTCTAAAGCGATCGAAATATTCTACTAAGACGTATATTAATTAAACCCTCAGTTTTTCCTGCAAATGTTACGGGGATAGTTGAAAATATGGAGGACACAGTTTCAGGGTCTAATTTGGCTTAGGTTTCCCGACAAACATATTTTCAACACCAAGTAGACATTTATACGGCAAAGAGCCTATTGAAGGCTTTTTTGAAGTACAATATGCCACTTCCTAATTGGCTTTCGTGCAGAATGGTATGCTATTTCTTACTTTGATGGCAATTAGCATACTCTTCTCTCTAACGTCTGCGGCCATTTTGGTTCTCTATTTGTGTAGCTACACGAAGTCGACAAGCGCATATTTCGACTATTCTTCATCAGACCTGTACAGCAAACACGTCACGTTTGGGCAGCAAAAATAATTATTATCCAGTAGATGATGAGATTTACTTACCAAAAACATCTCTTACTAAAGAGTACGGAAGAAACGTTTCAGCTGAAAAAACGCCTTCTGATGGTTCGCGC
>CACRXP010000064.1:125595-145320 GCA_902702965.1 Spirometra erinaceieuropaei
CTTTTCGACTAGGGATTTCGGAACCAGTGACATTGTCTTTGGTGACGATGCACACGTTTGGTTTGCGTCAGTGACCACTTCCAAGTCCATCAAACTCGACTGTGCAGACATCTAAACGAAAATGTAATCAAGTTTTCGAATGGGAAAAGAAGATGGATAATAGTCTAATTCGCATTTTTTGCTGTTTTATCCAGGTAAAATTGCTGATTCTATCGTGCAATCGTTAAGTATATTTAGAAAATCTGGTCACAAATCAGATACTCATAATTTTTTAGTGATGCCATAGGTAGTTAACTTATGCGCATCAAGAAACTATAATCGGGAAACGGTAGGGTGTATGATCCAAGTTAACTTTAGGTAGCGTGTGGACCATGTCATCCAGGAATTGGGGTAGAGGGAGTTTTACGGTGAGGCAAAACGCAGGACGGAGAGCAGGCGGAATGCAGGAAAACACTAATAATAATTAAATTGTTGTCGAAAGTCTTTTCTTAAGCTCTCATATGTCAACGAAAGTGAGCGCGATAATCAAAGAAACAAACGAAACACAGATTTAAAAACAAACGGAACTCAGATTAACTGCCACCCTCAAGTTTACATTTAGCCAGAGGTTCAAGAAAAGGTAGCGGTAGGCTTTAAAATCCTATGTAGCTGCCGTATACAGAACAGTCCGCAGGCTACCTCAATTTAGTAGGGTTCGCACGCCCTACCGTTGCCTATGGTTGTTTGAATGTCGATAGCATTCTGTTAATATTCATGCAATATCATGAAGAAATGTTTGCTACTTCCCCTGTGCAAAACTGCGCATCATCTGCATTTTAGGAATGGAATATGTGTGTATATCGGAGGGGGGGGGGGTGTAAATGCATAATTACATATTAGCCCGCTAATCAAATGACATTTTTAACTCACATGAAAGCTGCAATATCACGGGCAATAAACAAAGTTATCAAGCGCTAATTCCTGAATTAGATTGTATAAAATTATTCAAAAGTGTCCGTTAATTGTAAAGGTCACATGTCCACGAAAACCAAAGCATGTCGCCTTAGTTTCTGACATGAACCATTCGTTGAAGCCCTCGAAGTACGAACCGAAATTATTCGATGGACTTACAGATCGGAAAACCAACAAGGTAAGACTGCAAAACTATCTAGCTTGGCACTCATTCATATTTTTTTGCAAAGGGTTACGTGTAGGTTTTTGTAGCATCAGTTCAGGCACCTACATAATTAATACACAAAAGTGTCCATTGCAATTGGCAAGCGCATTTTTAGCTGTTTTAACGACTGGATAGATTTAAACATCTTTGGATAATAGAACGAGACTCAATGCGCTCATAGTAACTTCTGGGGTCTTGTGCTTTCGGTGCACTTCACGCGTAAAAGAAGGGATGAATTCATAATTTAGGATGATTGATTCATGAGTTTATTTCTTAAGACACAACCTGCTTTTCAGGAGTCCTTGAAACTTTCAGACCACTTGCAGTGAATTCATTCCGCCTTTATTTATCCTTGAAAGTGGTCTACTGGTGGTCCTATCAAGTTTTGTGTAGCATATAGCTGAGCAGCATTAGTAAACGGTCAGATGAGAAGCTGTATAGATAATTGTGTGAGTTCTCCAATCATTCTTGTATTTATGGATCGCTTAATCACATGATGTGTGATCGAACTTCTAAAGTGATCGAGATATTCTACTAAGACATATTTTAGTTAAACCCTCAGTTTTTTCCTGCAAATGTTACTGGGATAGCTGAAAATATGAAGGACACAGTTTCAGGGTCTAATTTGGCTTAGGTTTCCCGACAAACATATTTTCAACACCAAGTAGACATTTATACGGCAAAGAGCCTATTGAAGGCTTTTTGAAGTACAATATGCCACTTCCTAATTGGCTTTCGTGCAGAATGATATGTTATTTCTTACTTTGATGGCAATTAGCATACTCTTCTCTCTAACGTCTACGACCATTTTGGTTCTCTATTTGTGTAGCTACACGAAGTCGACAAGCGCATATTTCGACTATTGTTTATCAGACCTGTACAGCAAACACGTCACGTTTGGGCTGCAAAAATACTTATTATCCAGTAGATGATGAGATTTACTTACCAAAAACATCTTTTACTAAAGAGTGTGGAAGAAACGTTTCAGCTGAAAAAACGCCTTCTGATGGTTCGCGCTTTTTCTTGGCTTCTGCGGCCAGACTGAATGTTAGTACCGTAACCCATGTTCTCAGTTTTTATAGCGGCTATACTTTATTGCCCGAAAGAAGTTGCCTGTGAAATCCAGGTGAGAGAGAAGGGGCGTGTTGCAATACTCGAGAGGTGGAAATAAGCGGACTTCCCTTGCTGACCAAGCAACAGGACAGTGACGCTGTACATGGGACTTCATCGTTAGATACCTATGATAGCGACTGAAACTAGTAATTGCCGGAAGACACATGACATAAATCGAACTGTGTCATGGCCTATTCTAAACCAGGTCTGACCAAGGTCACAGACGGTGGCCAAAAGACAAAAGCAGGTCAGAGGCACGTGGAAACGAGTAAACACAGACCCGCAAATTGGTGTTTTCTGAAGCTTTCAGTGTGCAGACCACCCCTGCAATTATAAAAGATAATTGGCGATGTGAAAGAACCAGGTCGAAGCATATAAACCTCATTTGGCCGGGACTCCAATTATCTCCTGTGGTAACTAACAGCCTAGGAGACAGGCCCTTCCACGATCGCCCCATGAAGATTCTTAAACAGACCGAAGCAAGAAAGCGTCAGAGGTGCTTAAGACTTAAGGATTCGAAAATATGTCGACTACAAAGTTTGCTACTATCCCATCGCGCCTATCAAGTCTCGTTTAGTAGGAATTGCGAATTCAGACAATCTCTGCGATTTGAGTCACTGCGAAGTCCAGTGCAGCTTGTCTTAGGGCCAAGGAGCAGATCTAATTTATCCGATTTTCAATACTTGGAGTGCTCCTTTCCTCGTACTTCTGACTAAGGCTAATAAGCCAGAAATGGCCATTCCGGTCTTCCTTGTCTTTGTCGGTATCACCTTATCAACATATACCACTGGTCGCTGTGCGACTGCCTGCGAGGGTTGAAGTATGAGCCCCAAGGCACAACAGAACGAGCATGTTCTGTAACCTGATCGGTGAGCGCCCATCTGTCATAAAAGGATACTGCTAATAACAGCGCGTTTCCTCACTGTGCAGTGTTTTTCTGTCATTATACTTCTTGCTTCAGACAACAAAAGTTTAGGGGTACTGATAGACAAAGGAGTAAATGAGATAATACGTCCACTGACATAAAAAAGCGTTGTTTTGCAAGCCCAACGTAAAGAAAGCAGGCAGTGTTTTGGGGCGCAGTCACGTCTGTTTTATTTTGTTTGTATCTTTAACTCGAAACATCTCTCCTGCGAAAGTTATCAAAACCTTCACTTAAATCTACCAATTGCTTAACTTTTGCTTGTCGCTCTACTAGTGCGAAACGTCAAAGCTCAATCCAGTGAGCACGAAGCACCAACATAACGAATAACTAGCAGGGATACATTACAACAAGGACTAAAGCATGACCAATCATAAATTCGATGAAATTGGGTGTAAGCTTGTAGGTAGTGTTTATCGACAGTCATTTAGGACAAACGTACCACGAACCAAAGAGATCGTGGATGACGTTGGGTTGACCAGCCTCTAACCGAAATATGAAAAAGCAATTGTGTTTTGTTGTTTTAAACTGACATACAATCGTATCGTTCTTATTAGGATACAGCCCTCTTAAGAAAATGGTTTTGGGAAGTAAACTGTAACACTAAGGGCTATATGACAATGAAGATAAGTGTGTTATTTCTTTAATAAATCTCCTGCATATTTACTATAGAACATGGACGATGTAAGGCGCCCTTATTGTAATCAATGGAGAAATGGCCATCACACGTTCTTTGCAGTCAGACTTAAACACATTTGTTTTGACTGATCTTCAGTAGTTGATTTGGCCCAGGATGTCAAATTGGCTGAACCAATTTCGCGGCCTTCCGAAATCTGGAAGCAAAATGTTCTTGAACTCTTCGCCTTTACAGAATGGAAGAGGTAGCTTATGAATACAATTATAGACCCTCAGGACACAATTATTACTAATGTTGGCATACGCATACAAATGCACGTTTTGTAGCAGGTGACACCTGTCCCAATATCTTATTTCGATCCGCATCTCTCTTCTCCGATAAGTTAATTTATTCATTTTCAAATGAAGAAAATGTGCCCTCACTTGGATACGAATTCAAAAAATAAGGCCTTGAAAAACGTCTTCTATACCGCGAACACTTGTAAAAGCGTGGGGCGATGTGTATCTAACTGTTCTATCTTTAGTGAAATAGTCAGATAGGGCATAACTGGGCACAGAGATGTTAAGGTTACATATGACATTCCAAGGGCAAATGAATACAAAGTCTGCAAATCCTCATTGCATGAAATAAAGAAATCAATACACGTTGATGCAAAGCTCGCTCGCTGCTTTTGTACATTCCCCATGCACCTTACGAGGGCCTGGAAAACTATTTTGAAAAGCTTTATCAAAGTCCCACTTTGCTCCCTAAGCCCCTGACCTATACACCTAAGACAGTGGTCTATACCATACTCCCAACAACGGTACTAGCTAAAGCCTAGAGACGTTTCGCCGACGGTTATGCTGATGATTAACGCAACTACGAGACATTCGGTTGATCATTTGGTACCCCAGCGTCCCCTATGCTATTGACATCTCGGCGTGGACATAAAATGTCATGTCCCGCCCACTTAACTTCATGTCCTGTGCTTACTAGTTTCTGAAATCGTTAGATTATTGTAGATATTTCTTCCAGTTTGGCTTGGCCGTGTCTTCGAGTTCTCTCGAAGACTACCGCAACTTCGAATACTTTCACAAAACCTATTCATGCCTCGTTAACGAGAAAGTCCAGACTGCGGACCATCATGGTGAGTTAATTTCTCAAAAGACGCAATCGCATAAACGTTACTGTTTTTCATTGAATCTACAGTGTGAGCTTGCTATGCTTCTTGAGTTTGTTCACTTATTCTGTGCGCTTATAAAATACTAAATCAACCAGATTCTTCTTTGCAATTTCTAACCAAAGACTTTTTAGGAACATTTGGAGTATAGTTACATATTTCCCTTGCGTCAACTGGATACCAGATACCAGTACTTTTATCTGGTCACGGTCAGAGATGTCTACTTGGGTGGTCTGAATCGTCGAGTTTGAACGGTTTAGATTGTAAGTATTTATGTTTTTGTGTGCTGAAAAGCGATATCCCTGTAAGTACTTTATTCACCTCTTTATGGATTTCCCCTTGAACTCTGGATAGGTGGGTGTAACGTTTAAGGAGAACAACTTAGACTGAATGAATAAAAGGACGTTTCATGACCGACCTCTACGTGTACAATAAGAAAGCTATCGAAGTTAGCTGGGTACTGCGCAATGATCACCTAATGCCAAGGATAGGTCCACAATACTTTCTACATATTCACTAGCCAACTACCCAGAGCGTGTTCCGTTAATATTTTGTAGTTGTGCGGCGCAGTTGTGTGCATATTTTGTTTTGTGCCTTTCATAAGTTTTTGCTGCATGTTTTTTAGGACTAAAGCCGCTACCTTGACTGACTTTATCGGTAGTGTAGGCAGTTCGGGTCTTTGAATAAGGGTGTCTAAAACTATGTGAAGTTAGAATTATATCTTCAACTCAAAGTGCAGCGGCGCGTTCCAAAAACGACACCCGCCTTTGATGAATTCTCAAAACGTTCCTAAAGTGAATAGTTTGCCGAACATACGATCAAGCACTTGTATTTTACTTTAAAATAAAAGGTGCCGTTTAGTCTAAACGACAACCCGACTTTCACACTCAATAGGTTTTAAATATTCGCCAAAAACTCAAGCGAACTAGTGATTTACGGATGTTTTCGACCTGCTCTATTAATTGTTTTGATGCTGGACTAATTGGCAATAAAGTAGAAAAGGTGTTGAGCTCAGGAAGATACGCTAGTAGGAGAAAAGTGTTCGTAGATTCAGTGGCGGTTAAAGGGAATGATATTTATGTGGGGAAAAAATTAAAATATTTTGACTTAAAATGAGGTCCATTTAGACTAATCAATCTTTTAAGGCTATATAAATCTCGGTCTTTGTCATTAAGGAAAACTTAAAGATATACTTTTCGTCTTAGTTAGCTATCACAGGTCAAATAAGCTCAGGGGCACTAATGTCTATGTGGTATCAGGTACAGAAATTCGAGTAAAGCAGAGCAAAGAAATAATTATTAATGGGAGTGTTTTGCATAGAAATGAACAGGATATCTGGAAAAAATTACAATATAATGCACAAAAGCTTAGTTTATGAAGGATAAAGAGTGATTTGGGCGATTTATTTCTCGGCTAAATGTATACACAGATAAAAACAGAATATTCATTTACCATGATAAAATGCGCTTAAAGAGGGTAATTATTTATTTACGTCATTAAATCTCGAACAAAGCATGGAGTTTGAAGCACGATTCGGAATTCGCGCTAGGATAGCAAAACAAAAAGTATACACTTCTGCACGGTTTTGCTGGGCTAACAGGACTGCAAAATGGGAGCGCGAACCGTGGTATCGCTGACTCATTTGCTCGGTAAAAAGTGTTACCCGTAGCTGCAACTTACTTGTTCCGTAATTCCTGTCTAACTGCTCGCAAGCTAGATGAAAGCATCCTTCGTAGAACTTGTATAACTGGCCCATTAAATAGGCGTTTTAATGAATTGATGAAGAAAAGAGGATATCGTCGCAAATATTGAGGTTTACGCTATCAGACTGATCCCACCACTTCGCCTGCCTTTGGCAAATTGTCCAATGACTATGTTCGCACGTCTTCCTCTGTCAGAATTAACAGGCCTGCGGAGACAAACGCTGGATGGAGCACAGCGGAAAGCTACCTTACTTCGAAAATGGGCATGAATGCGGAAACGCTGATTGGCTACGACAAGCAGCAAAATTCGGCTGCGCAAAAGGCGTGGCACTGGCTTCAGCCTTATGATTGGTAGTGGGCAAATTGATTTACACGTGGATTGTATGAAGGCCGACAACGTTATAGGCAGAATCGTGTTGGCCAAAACTGTGAGCGTTAATAGATTCTAGGAGTATTCGCCACACAGCCAAAATGAACAGGTTGACGCTACAACCAAGCATATAACCTGGGGATTTGTCGTCCTCATTTATATTACAATCGGAAGGAATTTTCGACGATCGACGAACGAGGATATCAAGTGATGCGTTGGCATGTATCTTACAGAACTCGGAAAACTAACTCTGCAAATCAACTCTGCAAAAGTGCTGATGCTTCAAGAACAGATCCTCGTTGCAAAGTATTGAAACATACCGGCGTATTGAGAAATCATACGCATTACAGTTTACGCTTTCTGATCACAAACTACCTCCTTGGTACATTTGAACCTCATAGTCAAAAAGGCCAAAGTTTCAGTGTCATGAGGCTTTGTTTTCACTAAACACGCGCTTGCCCGTAGAGACGAGTTTGATGACTGAAGAAACAAAAGCAGCTGTAGCATGTTAAGACAGCATGGAAAGTTTGAACGGAGCACTGGGTAGCGGTTGTTCGTTTTTTGTATTGGTTATGCGGATGCCCAAACAGGTCATTGTTGCCTGGAGAGAGTGGGCAAGGCACTTTCCCTAGCCAATTAAGATATTTTTTGACGGTATTTTTAACCTCTTTGGTGGAATGAGTCGGCAAAGTCTTCAAATAAATTGCGTAATCTTACCATATGTTCATAATGTATCCTCTCAGCGTGATTTATCGAGAGAAGTTGAATCACTTTCAGCACTGAAAACACTTTCAAAATGCCAGTCGATTCCAAGACAGATGCTTAAAATTCTTTTATGCCACTTCACTTTTTTCTAGTCACATGAGACAGCTTATATGTCGGTGACCCGCTTATTTATCTGGTTTTGTTAGCATATACAGTTATCCGTGTTACCAAAACGCATTGGACTAAGTATAAATATGTAAACCCTAAGCATAGTGTTGTGCGGAGTTCATGGCCGGCACGCGCTAAGATCTTAAAATTATAAAGGTTAGAATGACTTTGGAGATAGAAGCTGGAATTTGCTTGTTGGTCTTGGTGCTTCTTGAAATGAACATTTTATAAAGTCAGACAACAACGTTCACCGCCACACCACGGAATGGACCCAGCAGTGGTAGCCTACGCGACATCTACCGCACTCTACCCCCTTACGGACTATATCCCCACCGCAGGGCTGACAGAACGACCAATGGTGGACTTGTACGCCCTGACCGACGATAGTGAACGGCCAGTCTAAACATGCCACGGATGAGATTTTCCCACTGCAGATACACGAGGACAAAATATGGGTAGAATTAGAACTCACATTAGAATGAATGCAATAAAGGCCACATTAGGAGACAGCAATTTTTCCTGACGCTCTGCTCTCTGTAGGACAGAGTTTCCTTTCGGTTAGCAATCTTCTAAGGTCACTGGCCTTAGCGCGTCGTCATATAGCTCTGTAGCGCGAAATGCTCCGACGTGTCATGAGGATGGATACTCCATTGCCGATTAACTCTCTTCTTTTGCTAATATCCATGCCTGACTAATAACTAGTAATGTGATTGTGTACGGTGGCTCCCAGGGCCAAAATACCTGCCTCAGTGTGCGGTACATAACTTGGTCCCTATCGCATATTCACCAGGCATGTGTGCTTCTAAAATAGGGTAACTGATCCACTGTGGTTAATCGGTTGTCTCTGATGACGACTGGGATGCGCACTTGACAGGGTTACTGCAATTTTCCCCTTGTGCTGATTGTTTGCCTGAGGTGGACGACTCAGCGGCGGATGAATCTAAACTCTGTCGCATATGCCCTCCATTGGCAGCGTTTATTGCTTGATCATCGACAAAGATAGTGTCATCATCCGGGTATTTACGCTTTTGTGCTGACGGGCAGTGATGGTTTTTCAAGAGTTTTTCCGTCGGCCTAACTACTGCTTTCGTTATTTGGTTGCTTCCTATGATGGGTTCACTAGCTTACCAAGTTTGCGGAGATGACGAGAGTCCAATCTAGTACATTAAATTGCTTCACTATATTTGATAAATTGCTCCGAGGTTGATCCGTTGTTAATGACTTTCTCGTTCAGTGGGTTAAGAAGATTTGGGACGTGCCTGAAGTGGCCGACTTAGCGTTCCAATGTCTATGATATCTCAACAAAGGTCATCATGTTTGGTCGATCTAGCATTTATAGTCATCGACTGACTTTTCCGCACATAACTGATGGAGCTATCACCTTCCCGTGAACAAAATTATCACCGTTTGCAATTAAGGAGAAAATAATTGGGGCCGCGCGATCCCTCAGCGATTGAAAAGCAAGAGACCACATTATTAGAGGTTAAATTGTGTTCTATAAGGCCTTTTTATGCAGGCTTTCGTTTATCCTTCAGATCCATACACCGTGATGGCCAACACTCCTCCGGACACAGTAGAGCTCTTATCTACCGCCGCATTAAAATTTCCGAGATAAAGGAAATCCAAAATGATGGTGAATATCCCAGCTTCAGGAGTATTTTTCTGTATGGAAAAAGGCCTGTGATCGAGCTCGGATACAATTTATGCATTTTTTTGATCACCCTCTCTTAAATAAGTTCACTATCTCGCGGTGACAGCAGCAGTAGAACAGGTGACAGTTATAATAATCGTCTATTAATCAAGTACCAAGGTCTCAGACCCAACGGCCACTTTGCAGAGGTCCGTGTGCCGACGTTAGATCAGCACGTTTGTTGACAGAGTTCTCATTGGGGCCCCAGTGTGCAACCATCGCCCGATATGAGCGATTATCATGGCGGCCGCGAAATCGATTATGCAATCCGTCTCGAAAGTGTGGGCACCCGCTTTCAATAGTTCATCACTCTCTTGCACACCCAGGTGGCGTTAGTGTATGTACGCTAAGAATAGGTTTAACGTGACATGCGAAATTAGAAGTATAGTTTTGACGCGCGATAGGATACACGAGACTACTTCCGGGGGTTTAATCAGTCTGTGCAACGGAGTGACAAATTGTTTTAAATTATAACCCACAATTCGAGGACGGATTATAAGTTATTTTTTCGCGATCGCCAAGAAAAACGTTCAAATCTGAAGTTGGTTGGTGCGTTTGTGCTTAGTTAATTAACGATTGCGGGCGTTCCAAAAGAACAAACTGATTGAAAATATTGACGAAGGAGTTGTTGGAATAAGCACTAGCTCTATTTTCATTTGTCCATCACTGTCCTCACATGTCACACTCTGCGACTGCGGAAAAAAAGGTTTAGTCAACATCAGCAGTCATTATCTTCTCCCTCAAGGTTAAGCAGTTCTTCAATAGAAAGGGTCACTTAGGCACATCAGACTGGCGACAGGTTCAATTATGTTTTAAGATAGGGTATAGTGAAAAGCGGAATTTATCAGTCCGAACCGCCTGTAGGATTGCATGAGTTGAACCAGTCTGTATTTTTAGAATGGGATGAATTAGAAAGGAATGGTGTCGCTGAAAGCGAGTAAATGTTGGCCATGACTCACGCGTAATCTTAAAGTAACTTAGCCTTCCTAAGCATCGACTGTACTTCCTCTGTTCACTGCAATCGGGATCCACTGACAATACTGATTTAAGCTAGTTGACAGAAGGACTGGACCTAGTGGTTTAAAACTCCTCCACACGAATCAAAACAGAATTCCACTCGTTTTATTTAACACCCTAACTGAGGCAATTAGCAGGTTGTGACTGCCGTTTGGAACGCAGTTTCATGGACCCACAAAGGAGAGAAGTCAGTCAGGACGACCGCGATATGCATCAAACTCCATGGAGTGAGCTCCTATTCCCTCTGTAAGTTTACCACCCCGTGTGTACCGTATCTGCGCGTACAAGTTGCTGCTTTGACCAAATATCTTGACAGATATTTATATGATGTTTGTTCCTAATAAGCTGCATACACAAAAATTCGTTTTCACTTTTGCTCTTTTGGGAAGATACCCATCGCGTATAGTAAATAAAAGAAACCATAAGTGATGAGAGAAGATTCTGAGCCAAATTTACCAAATTTATGCGGTTGTGATAATCATATTATACAAAGGATTAAGACAAAATTATAATGTAAAACGAAAAGTTTACTCAAATGTGATGGCATCAGTAAATCATTGCTTATGGATCAAAAGAGATGAACACCTCATTGGCCACTTAATTATTGTGGTCTTATCGTTAAAGTAATGCGAGTAAACTCCATCAATCAGATTAAGAAATTCGATTGGCAATATAATTTTAGGTTTTACTATTTTGGGTGGTGAGTATGGAAATCCTTGACTGATGAAGAGAAAAAAACAACTACGTAAACAAAGGCAAATTACGCCTGAATTGACAATTCATTTCGCATTTTCAAAGATTTCGAATTTTAGCTGATAGCACGGAAACAGTTGCAGGAATATCGGTTTTACTTTACTAAGAGAGATTACGCTAGAAAACTGCTTACATCCTAATGAGGCGACACGCGAGTAATATACAAGCGAAAGAATTCTTTAATAAAGCACGTGGAATTGAGTGACAGGGAGTGAATTAGATAGTATTGTGGTTAGATCATATTCTAGTACTTGAGATCACTGCCCACTTATTTCTTCCCATGCTCGAGTCATGAACTCAGTAAGCACCAAGAATTTAGTAATGGGCTCGTCGATGACTGGTTTGACAACATGGTTTGATATTAATGAAGTTTCTAAGTTACAAAAAGTTCCTTTTGCAGCAGTCTACATTAAACTAAGTAATTCCTTGTCAGCAGGCCGTGTTTACCAAGGCATAAAACTATATGAGGTGACACACCAGTGTATGGAGCTAGCATTTCACTTCGTTTTTTACACTGGAAAATTTAAACGTGCTGCTACTCGACTGCAGTTTGCATATAAACTAACAGTTGTAACAGGAGAATTTAATTTTCCTCAGCCTTAGTTAATCGTAAATGGGCCAATTCAGAGTCTATTTTTAGGCGGAAATCGTCGGCATGCGCATATTCAATATGCAATTACTTTTATGGAAAAGTCGGAACACAGAGAAATGGGTTAATACTTGCGTGTTGTATGATATCAATAAATGAATGACACACTATACAAGCCTGCATATTTTCCGCCTGCGGCCTTGCAGTGGAGAGGTATTCCAAACGTCGACATTCATGGGCGACCCATTTAACTACCAGTATTAGTATAATCTATGGGTGGCTCCTCAATAAAGTTGTTTTTTGCAAAAAAGGTATAGATTAGAAAAACCGAGTAATTGCATGTGGGCACGTCAACAATTTCTGTAATAAGCTGCTATCAGGATGTTTGCAAATGTCAGAAAACTATAGGAACGGTTTTAAAGTGGATAATGGCTCGAATGCTGATTCAGGCTTTACTTTGGCTGCACATTATTTGTTTATGTAGAGATATCGCGTACTTAATATGTAAGAGTAGACTTGTATTTTAAGATAAACTATATCAAATGCAGCATACGATATTAAGCGGAATTTCTAACAAAAGCTTTTCGATATGACAGATGTGAGAGAATAGGAGTCAAACAACGGAATTTTGTTACGAAGCTACCATCATCGCAAACGGCAAGCATGCACAGACGACATGTGGCCAAATGCGACAGGTAGATGGGGCCTTAGAACTCGAGATCGAGAAGATATTTACTATGTTCCACTAAACACTAAGCACTTAGTTCTTTCGAAAATCCATGTATAATGCTTGTGTGAATATAATCGGAATAATTTATTTATATGGGGTTTTATATGCGATAACGCTCACGAGGTCACAAGGAGGAAGTGCAATTATGTGGTAAAAAGCTTCATCCAAAACGTTTGCGAAATATCACGTTCCTGCGCCAGAAATATACGCCATTTCTAATTTCCGAACAAGTTAACAGCTATGTATCTTTGCAGTTGGGACCAGAGTTTCTAAACTACATACTACACACTTTGCTCCCAGGAAAAGCATACGTTCCCCTATGCTATTCAAAAGCCAACGAAATCGTGTAAGATAAAGAATCGTATATTATACTTCAAAAGATGCAAAATAAACATTCAAATACGACGCTGCTCGAGTAAAAATCGCATCATCCTAAATGTTTTATAGTTAAAAACATTATTAAATCAACAATTTATATTTTTCTCAGGTGACGAATTTGAAAGCCTTTGAAAGCATTATGCAAATGACGTTTTTATGTACAATTCTCATAAAACACCGAGAGCCACTCAGTATCAAAAGTCACAATTTGCCAAACAGGCTGTTTTCGCGATTGTCTAAGAGTATTTGTTTTCGAATGCAAACGTCTTAGAATTTATAAGATACCCTTAGACTACCTTGTATAATATCGAACATTTCAATCCCACACGAATATCTCCTGGGGTATAGTGAGGCACACTTCCGTAATACCTACTGCACTCGCTCCTCATCCTTCCGCGACAGAACAACGTCAGAACAAGCGAAAGTAGACTTGGACGCAGCGGCTAACAAAGGCAAACTGTTAGTCTACACTTGTTCCAGACAATAGTGTTCCCACATCTGATACGCCACAATAAAAGATGCTCATTGCTCTCTTGGCAGTCTTTCAATCCACAACTCAGCATCGAAGATCTGAACTCTTATACACTACCTGTATTAAATATTATTAAGTTCGATGGCTTGACAACAAGACTGGTGTGGTTTATCTACAAGTGGTAATCATAAGTATTAAATGTCATTGGAAATGTGTTAAATTAATTTGCTTTGCTGTTTGTATTCATTCATTTTAGAGTTTTTTGTTTACCCAAGTAAAGATTGAATGACTGCTGGGGGTTTAACTAACAAGGCAAGAAGATATAATTAGGCACAAAATGTCAATTCAAATAACGGCCATTACCGATGCTTTGTCATTTATACTGCGCGCTAGCTTCATCGAAAAAGATGCGCTTATAGGAATTTTAGTACTGATTCTGCATATCCGATTTCCCTTCATCCTATGGAGGAGATGTAATGATAATTTAATATCGCTTAAAAGAAAATGCCCATGTGTTGGAGAATCTGGATTTCGAGAATTACGAGGGTCTCTATACTCGTTTTACTTTTTTGATTACCAGTTACCGTACGATCGCCCGCACGATTTAGACCTAGAGTCCAAGAGAAAGATGAAAACCCCTCATTTCCGAGCTCTTGTTTACGTTGTTCACTTGACATAACGCGCAGTTTACTTCGGCCATTGGTCATTAGTCATTCAGGTTAGGAAGTAAATTAACAAGAGCAAATAAGTCTTTATTTTAACGAATTTCGAGATTATGTGCAAATGTTTGTACTCTGTCTCTCTTAAACCATTAAAGGACACTCTTTCAAAGGCATATTTTGCAAAGTGGCTTTAGTTCGATAGGAAAGGTAAATTGTATATTTACTAAGCAACGAAAATTTTATTGAAAAGCAATAACAAAAATTTCATGTGCATGGGAAGTATCTTGCGTTGACTATTTATGCATTTGTGCCCAAGTGTTATATAATCACTAACTGCAGTCAGCTCGAGGCGCAGTAAACTTAAAAGTATTTGACTCCGCGAAATTCCATAAGTCTCCTTTGCATGACCATCAGTTTGGTTATTTGATCTTTTTGTGATCAATTAGGGACAGCAAGGAGGTTAAACACCTTGAGACTTGCACGATAACTATAATTCCTACTCGCAAATTCATATGCTGTCTCTGACTGCGTCAAAGATTGAAGTGGCCTAAAAACTAGGGTTTTCAGAGAAGGAAGAAATGCGACGGATGTACTTACAGTAGATGTGCTAACCCATGAAATGTCAACCAAAATTTCGAAATGCGTTCTCGTTCCGAAAAGATAAATTAAGTAGTGTTGTAAAACTAATCATGATGCTGCATAAATCTATAATGATCCAGTTACCTCAGGGTGTCAGCTTTTGAAAGAACTTATTTTTGGCTGCATGCTAGATCTATACTCTGCAAAAAATGACTACTTAAGTAGTATGCAATTTTCTTGTTGATTTTCGATGCCCTTGAAAATTCAATTATATTTCATGGAAAACAGACATAAAATATTCACTCTTTTACTTATTCGTTAGAAAATCACGTCTTCTTCCAAATTCATACTCAAAAGAAGAGTATAATTCGGTTTTAAAAAACTTTTCTAATTCCCGAATAATTTTGAACTCGATCTCCAGTTACACTTGCATCCAGGGTTCCAAAACTACAAGCTGTATATTTTCCGTGTACGGAAAACCATGCATTTCTCTACGGTGTTAAGAGGAGACCATATGAGGTTCATAAAATTAAGCAGTGGAGGTGATCCATATTGTTAACCTTTCAAGCCACATTGGTAAATGCAGAGATTTGATGAGCTATTAACGGCCATTTCACAGTGTTTAAAAGTTCCACAAATAGAAACTTTTTTAAAACCGAATTATGTCCCTCCTTCGAGTACGAAATTAGAAGACGTAATTATCTACCGAATGAGCAAAAGAATCAATATTTTTATGCATGTTTTCCATGAAATATAATCGGACTTTTAGGGACATCGAAAATCAATGAGAAAAATTCATGCTAAATATGTAGTCATTTTTTGCAGAGTATAGATCTTGCATGCAGGCGAAAATAAGTTCGCTCGAAAGCCGACACCCTGAGGTAACTGGATCATTATAGATTTATGCTGCATCATGATTAGTTTTACAACACTAATTAATTTATCTTTTCGAAACGAGAACGCATTTCGAAATTTTGGTTGATATTTCATGAGTTAGCACATCTACTGTAGTTTCAACAGCGATCACCCAATCAGCCACAAATACACTTCTGTGAGGTCGCTATAGCAAGGTGTGGAGAGCACCATAGCAAACCAGAAAAAAGGTGTCCGAATCACAATATTTTCTGCTTGAGCTCGGGGTAAATTACTACCTCCCGCAACTCCGTAAACGGCTGCATGCACAAATGTGATGACCCCGAATTTTGACGAGGATCCGTGTGTCAAGAACGTTCTCGACGCCGCTGGCGACCCTCCCACACCATTTAAAATTTGAGTTGACCAGAGATCAGTGGCAACCGTTAGGCACCAAGTAATAAAACAGAAAGATCAAGTGTCCCGGCAGGAAACATCTGTAGCCGTTTACCGAATTGGATGCTGTTGTGAGCAAAGAGAATACTTCAGAGAATCTGGGATTGCCAAATATTCAGCAGCAGTGAAGAGGACTGACGTTAACTTTCGAGTAAGAGCAAATTCATGGGTAATGGACACTCCTTTAAGCCCGCTGGGGCTACAGATATCGCGGGAGTTTACAACAGCCTGAGCTGCCGGCTGCTTGCATCCGTGTTCCTCGTTCCGCAGTCGATTAACAAGCACGATGAATTCCCCTCTCGTGAGCAGAGTAACCACCAATAGGTGGAGGATATGGGCATTAACCGCTTCAGTAGCAGCCTCAGTAAGGCGAATTGTGGACTTGTGCTCGCGTGACCAATCCACAACGATAATGGGATTGGGACAATTGACGACTCGGATGCAGTCAAACATGAAAAAGTTTACTAGGCATGAAATCAGAGATGACTCTGTGGACCGCTAATCATGGTAGAGATCACGACTGGACGACTTACGGATCATATATGTACTGTGCCCTTATTCGTTTATCATCCCTTATCTGCGACTGTATATGATGTGCCACACAAATAAGAATCCATTGTCAGAATAGTTGTCATGATCTATCGATTATATTCTCTTGTTCTACGCCCAATAGTCCTTAAAAAGTACTAAAATAATTCTGAAAGCAAGAGCAATTTAACGACATATTTATGAAAAAAGTGTATATTGTGCATCATAGATCAAGCTAGGAAGTAGATTTCAATGCTGCTCATTTGCTATACCTTCTATGTTTCAAACTGATCCAAATAGTATATATCCGGTATTCCCTGAAAATTATCTGTGTAAACTGATTAATACTAAACGACCGAGATTCCATCTCGTAAAATGAAAGCCAACATCCTGCAATATGTTGTTATTTAGAAAAGGGTACTTAGGTGGATTTGTAAAAATTGAGTATCATACAGCGAAATCTCCAGATATTTCAGACACGTCAGGGTTATGTCTTTTAAACGCAATAAGTTTCGACCATTTGAAAAGACTGCATTTGATAAAAATAAATATTTAAGTAATGTTAACTTTGTTATTGCTTTTTGATGTCCTTTGAAATGAAAATGTTTTATGGAAAAATATAAGTTTTTTATTCTTTGGGCGGTGAATCACGAATTCTTTAAATTGTGTGCCCAACGGAAACGGACCTTTGGGTATCAAAAAGTTTATAATTATGAAAATTGCTAAAACTCTGTAATTTTCATTCAAACTTCATCATATTTGTCCGTTTATAATATTCACACAAGAAGTCAACAACGTAGTTCACATGCATTACAAAATGTTGTCTCCTATGCATGATGTTTGCGTTGGCAGACAGGAATGTATGTTATTCATAGCCTGAAGACCATAAAAACAATAGCATCAGCAGATTAGGGGTTAAAATTATTTGGGGAGTATAAAAGTACTTTAAGGCTTGCATATGTCCTTTCTTTGAATAGGACATCCGATTAAAAATGATTATTCCCCAAATGAGTACAATAAAATATTTTTTGTATGTGCTTTCTATAATATGTATTTGAATTTCAAAGGGGGCGTGAATTAGCAGAAAATATCATTCTGCATAATCTTTCATTTAACCGGGTGCAGTTTCTCCAGGCGGCTGAAACGAGATATATTTAAAAGACAATATCCTGGTGCGTGTAAATATCTACAATTTATGTTGCATATTGATCCATGTTGCAACCCTTTTCATAACTGAAAACGCCTCCCGAGATAAAGATGTTCATTTCATAAGATAAATCACTTCATAAATATACGTGCCAAGGTTATTATAAATATGCCGCATCCAAGTTCATCCGCACTTGGGATACTCAGCTACTTATAAGCCTCCTTTATTTGGATGAATGCCCAAACGAAAAAAATGGAAGACAGTTTTATCTGGTTTACTTATCAGGATTGTTAACGCACATTACAAACAAATTTGCCAATCGTTATCCGAAAATATATAGCATCATACCAACTAATAAGTTGTCTGTTATGATTTAGTTCACCAACCACAAACCGTTTTCTATCCGATTCAATTTTCTACAGCTGGGAAAACCAATGCAGTTTTTTGGATACGTCTGAAAACATTTTGCTAGGCCGGTGATTATGTACCCTTCTGCCACAGGCGAAACATACACATAAGCCAGCGACCAACATCAGACTGCTTTACGTCTGGTAAAATTATAACATGCAAAGTTTTCACGCCAATGCCGTAGATATGCTATCTCATGAAGTTTTGACTGAATTTGTGAAATGCGTTTTCGATTCTAAAAGATTGCGTAAGCAGAGTTGTAAGATTAATTATTATGTCTTATGACGTCAAGATATTTACGTTATATCAAGCTGCAGGTTTTCAAATAAGCTTTTTGTCGATTGCCTACGTAAATTACACTTTGCAAAAGTGATTGTATAATAAGCGTTAATCTTTCTCATCGATTCTGGATATACTTCACAGAGATTATGCACCAAATGCTTTTTTTATTCATTTGGTAACAAATTACGTCATCTTTAAATTCTGTGCAAGAAAAATGTATTTTCCGGCTTCAAAAAACCTTCCCGAATCTCGATAAATTTGAACCTAACCTTCGTTAAACTTGCATCTTGGGTTTGCGAATTAAAATGCAGGGGAAATCATGTGTTTCTATATGTTCTTATTAAACGAACGTATAAAGTTTATAAAAGTTCGAAGTGGAGGTGAACCAAGTTGGTCACTTTATAAACAGCTTTAATAAATGAGCTGATAAGATGCTGCACGATTAGGTATTTTCCGGTGTTGAAAAATCACCTAATGAGAAGCTTTCTCGCACCGAAAAATACTATTTTGTCCGACGTAAAATTAAGGAACACCTAGTTTACTATCAAATAAGTAAAAAGGACTACTGTTATGTATGCTATCTACAAAAGATACTTTTATCTAAAAGAACACAAAATACCAATGGAAAAGACTTATATTGCCTAAGTTGTCATTTTTAGGAAATATGTCTAATGCAGACGGTCGATAAAGAGGTTGTTCGAAAGCGGACAGCCTGAAGTGACTAAAAGACTTTAATATCATACCACAGGATAGTTATTATAACAACCCTACGTAACTCATCTTATCAGAGTAACATGCGCGTTTCAGTAGTTGGGTTAAAATTTCATGGAATAGCACATTTCGATGTTACATATTCTAGAAAATCGTTTTTTGTTGTTTGTTTGACAATTGCTTCACTTGACTTAGAAGTAATTTTTCTCAAAATTCTGTTTTCAAAACAGGCGTTGCAAATAAACGAGCGTTGCAGCATTCACAGTGTTACCCGTGAGAATTAATGCCAATTCTTTGCACACCTAGACCTTCTTTTCTTCTCAAAATCTTTGCTCTACGGAAGTCATCTTTTTCCTAATGTAATCAGTCTTGTTTTGAATCGTCTTTTAACTTGCCTTTGCAGGAGTTAAGTGATTGGCACGTGTAAATCACTTTCCGGTTCAGCAGAACAAATCAATTTGTAACACTGGCAACACAAGCTGAAGAAGCCGAAGTGTAATGCTAGGGCGTCTACAAATATGACCTTGCCATATTTCAC
>CACRXP010000064.1:195268-215525 GCA_902702965.1 Spirometra erinaceieuropaei
TCTTGTGTAGGATAGGCTTCAGTATACATATGCGTCTGTTAATATTTTGTAGGGACTATCTTGTTTAGGTTCCTAATGACTTTATCCGCAAGGATTAAGCAATTATTGTAAAATGCTAGCCAATATCGACAAACGCCGGCTTAAGTAGAAGTAGACGCCAAGACGCATTTTTGGCACAGGCAACAGATTATCACCCCTCAGCCGACACCATGCCAACACCTCAGCCAACAACATGGTCGCAATACTGGCTACAAAATGCTTGTCACAAATAAAACCAGCCACCTGCCGCAAAATCACCATGCCAACATTTTTATTTACTTGATAACATATATTTTAATTTTCTGCTTTTTAGCGAGGTCGCGATTTGTGGCAAAAAATACATGAAGATTAGTAAGTTTGAAATTGTTTTCACTGACTACATAAACATTGATCTAGTCAGAAGTCATTTTCTTACCACAGATTACGCACAGAGGAGTTACAGGTCGATGGCCATCTTCAGAAAGAATAAGTTTTCCTACATTTTTTATTCATTTATGTAGAAACCCAGTGTTATCCTCGTGCACAGAACGCCGTATCCCAATTATGACGTTTTCATTCAATGGTATTTTGTCTGTCAATTGCAAAATTTATGAACCTTCTTGGTTATACGACCTATTACACACCTATCTTGCCAAAAACTACTGGCGCTGGGATGTTTTTGCTATTTTTCAGATTTTGAAGTCGACTGTTCCATGTCGTGGGTACTTGTTGGCCAGCAGCAAGTATTCCATGGACGGTAAGTATAAGATACCGTCCTATCAAAATTTTTCTATACACAGTCTTAACTAAAAGTATCAAACAACAAATAGCATTCATTTTACTGGCAATTTCAACAGCATACATTATGTGTTTTTGTCCGTCGTAAAATTGATGGTTACTTTGATCATACAGAAGGGATGTGAGATGAGAGACAGTCGTTCACTTTAATAAAGCATTGTTCAAATAGAGCTTTCATGTGGCGAATCCTTTTAAATAGTCCCCTCAATACACGAAATTTGTGTATATTCTCAATACAGTCAGCTATAGAAGAACAGGTTATGTCTAACCATTGGAAAGGGAACGCAAACATGATAATAGGTGAAAATTTGGGGTTTTTACGTTTTCATATATAAAACAGAAAATTTTCATTTTAACAGACAATAAAGCTATCTTTGCAATAATGCAAAAGACCATAAAAACCACCACGACTTTATATACCCGACAATATTTTTGAGGGCGTTTGGACACTATGAATGACTTTTAAGTAGCTAAATTTAGAAGCCCGTATACGTAAAAGTAAGTCACAAAATACGTAGTCGATTATTTTTGCAAAACATATTACGAATACTTAAAAGTTGGAAGTTATGAGGGAATTCAAAAAAACGTTTAATATATCTTTGAGTGCTTTTCGATTAGTTGCAACCAAACACACATTTTTCAAAAACCGCACATCCAAAGTCACTTCAATCTAAAAACCCCGTCATAAATAATCTGTCTTCTCTAGCCATAATTATTATGAAAGGACTGTTTTAATTTAATTGGTTTGCTACTGGATCATCATCGTATTTTCGTTTCTTAATTATCGTTTACAGAAATGCATGCGCTAATGAACAAACGGGTCATTTCTTATTTTTTGCAAATAATATTTGTACCCTTCATAGCGTTGGAAATGTCGTATGCAATATGTTATAAGCTGTGAAGTAGCTGGAGCTATAGTTCATTTCCCTTCCGTCCCTGTTGTTGAGGAATTTTGTGTATTTTATATTAACCATCCCTTTACCTTCAAAGACGCCAGACGAATTTTAGCAAGTTGGATACTTCTTGTACCAGCTGGTTTGTATCTCTGGTTAACTACACTTTATTTTGCTCTGCCAATTTTCAGTTAAGATATTGGTCTGAGTCTTCATTAACTAAACAATGTAGTGTCAAGCCATTGAATCTTTCATAGTAAGTAGTTAAAGGCTCTAAAATTGTGAATTGCGCACTGACTTTGAGGCGTGCTGATACATGCAGGCAAATGCAATATGTGGACAATGCTTAATTTACGCTTCCACAAGCTATCCAGAAGACGTTTTATTCTCAACGGCATGAGATTTTGCCTCTAGAGCGGGTTTTTAGGCTAATCGTTATGTGTTTGGTTTGCAGATGGTGTTGAAAGACTTTTCAAGCATTTTATGAACAGGCCACCCAATTCCTTAATGGCTTGTAAGGGCGCAGGTACCCCCAATCTAACTGATTTTCTTTAAATGCCAATACAGGTATCCGAATGGCCTTGCAGTCTAACGAATATTTTATCTCATTTGTGTTGAATCCGTTTCTCTGAGGAAATTTATGGCTTGTGGCAGTTCACTGTTAGTGCTTAAACACTGATCGGTTTCCTCGCAGAGTATTTCGGGCTTTATTTGTTCATGTTATCTACATATCGGTTGTTTGCATCCAGCGTAACGTATATTTCTGATATACCGATTCTCTATTGCTCATTAGTCCGTCCTTATTTGACATTTCTTATAAAAAATACGCTTACAGGACAAGGGGTATTATCGTAACAGTGCGTATTTTACCTGAGCGTCTATATTAGGGACATCTCAGCAAAGACCTGCATTCTCATTAATAGCTAATGCTGGCTGTAGAGTTTTTGATTGACTAGATCGTGCATGCATTGGCAAACTTTTATTTCATCTTGACGGTGGGATTTGAACCCATGCAGTAAGCGGAAGGCTTTAGTACAGTTGAGTCAATATGAATCCTTCAAAAATCTACCAAAACATTTATGAAACTTTTATTTTTCACCAGGATACTTGCGCAAAACTTTGGACCTTTGACATAACGGATCACGTAGATTTTTTCTTATTTTGGCTATCGGGAAAAGGGGTGTAATTTGCGGCTAGGGTCTTGTCACGAGGCGACTGTATGATCACACTATTGTCAGAAAAAATTAACATCAACCCATATTTACTAATGCTGGGATGAAAATACACCTTTACTCTCTCGTACGGCTGCTTTACGCAAAATATAGTAATTTCAAACAATTTACCGTCGCAAATCTTTTCTCAAGCTTTTGCTTTCTTCTAACTGACAGAAAAAGGCAGCAATTTGGAAATTTATGCTCGGCCAATCAGCTGAATCGACCTTAGAAGAACAAAGATCATAGACTATTGCGTTTGCGTCCTACTCACTTTTGACTTGCCGTTAAATATAGACCCCACATTGTCCAAAGAAGCATGCCTGCCGTCTCTCAATTACTCGCCGAGATTTTTTGATTCAAAATAACAAATATTTTTTGCCCTCAGAAATAAACACCGCATCTGTCCCCTCATACGGGCCACGCGGTGGAGGTACTGGACCCACCAGGGGGCTAGATCGGAGTCTGGCAGGCGTTATTAGGAAGACGCACCCATCGCAAATACAACATTGGGGTGTGGTGGCAGGCGCATTTGCCGCTTCACCCCGCGCCTGTTAGGGTCCGTGCTGTCGCCTATGTTATGTTATGGCATAAATTCCTCTTCAGTGTCTGTTGAGGAACAGGAGGTGTTGTGGTACACCTAGATGCGAGTTTACGTCATGTAAGCCACCTGCTTTCTATCCCGCTTCAGGTTTTCCTAACTTCGTCACGAAACTGGGTCTGGGTGGGCAAGGAGGAGAGAGTGGAATAGATTCTGCGCAAGTCTGCCATCAGTAAAAACCAATTCACCGATAGTAAACGCCTGTTTAGTTATCGATACAGGTACATTTAAAAACCTTGCGCCTCTAGTCGACCAGTATGGTCCATTTCAGTTTTCCAGTTCACTTTTTAGAAGCGAGATGAAAGCGTTAGCCTGTGGGCTCCTCATTTGCTCAGATTCAAAATAAGTGTTAGAAATAGAGAGGGAATGAACATGAGCATGATGGTGTATACGAAAGTTCGTTGGAACACCCACGTTTCCGTCATGCTTGTAGTTGTTAGTGGTAAGTTTTTAGTAATATGATAAGTTCATTAAGACCACACACGCAAAAGATATGAAACAGTGATGGTCGGTGTAATCGTGTGGTGGCCAAGGTTCTTCATGAATGTTTCGGCCCTCGCTAACACTACATCGTCCTCCGGCCGAACGATCAACGCCTGTATGACCGTCCACGGGAAGAACATCTGCACATTATGCCGCGTCCTTCCCACGCACATCTTACAAGGTTCGTTGTGGTGGATATCTCAAGGAAGTGCTGACGAGCAAGACAACTGTCCGAGACTTGAACGATGCGGAACGTCGGTGTAAGGTCTCTTTGTATTTGCCAATAACTTAGAAGGAGAAGGCCCAGATGTTAAAGTTGTCCTCCGTATGCCAGAGAGCCCAGTACTCGAACAAGCTCAACGGCACGTCGTTCGAGCTTTTTGAGATCAGTGCTGCCATTCCAACCATGACAGCGTGCTCAAGCTGTGGCTGCTCAAATGTTCAGTATGCCTTGGCAAAACACGTTTCATAAACGTTTTCAGAAACGCGCTTGGTAAGGAACAGGGCTGAAACCACCGTATTTGTCACCTTTCAGCTGCGAAACGATGAATTTAGGCTAGAAGTGGTCATTAAACCCGACTCTGTTTTGCGCTTCCATTTCCTGGGACGACGTGTCTTTTAAGTCCATAACCGGCAGTTCTTAAGAACTCAGGAAAACTGCACAAACAGGCGCGGGCTTTACATTTTTTCAGTCAAACGACAATTACTGTAGTTTAAGTAGTTGGATAGTTATCGTTCGCTGTCAGTTCCATTAATGCGAAGTCGGAAACGCAGGGTTTTTCTGCTGTCAAGGATTCTCAGTCGTGCATGTTTGCGCACAAATTCCAATCCGACCTAACATTCTTGGATTTCCTAGTTATAACGGCCTGAAAAGTGGCCCTGATTTTCGATTTCGTCCCCATAATTGCGAAGTGTTTATAATATAAGATGACTCCGAAAATTAAATGGATCGAAGGAATTTCAGCAGTGATTGGTTATAAGAATGCATTCATTTTGACATTGAAATTTGCTACGTAAATTCAGGTAAGCTAAAGTAAGATGGATTCCAGTCAAATGGTCAATATGTTAAAAATCTACGCTGCTATTAACTCTAGCCGTGTGAGCATCTCTCTGTCCATATGCGCCGAAATAGACCCATGGGGCTCTTAACGTTTATTGAAGTTCTTAGCCGTGTTGCCTTATACTGTCCTATCAAGTGCGCAACTATGCCCACTACAGTGATGAAAATGAAATATTTCAACAGACGACACGGACTGTGAGGCGGCTGAATGAAACTTTAAAGGACTTAAAATCTTCTGACCAACCGCAAAAGCAGTCGCTGTCACATGGATGTCCTAAACGCCAGCAACATACAATTCGGTATTTGTAAGAGGGATAGGCGGAGTCTTTTATAACCCTGTTTGCAGACGGAGCTTCAAACGTGAAACTGTTTACACCGTTATGTGACCAAGCAAACAGATAGCCACCAGGTCTTCAGTTAAATGCTCGAATGTATTCAGCCAAAACGAACGAATGAGAAAATTTGTTCCATTATTAAGTCACCCGGGGGGAGACGCAGTTGGCCTTGCTTCAAATTTGACGTAATTTGTCTTCAATCTATATTGGCGGCCCTGACAAATTGCTGTTTATAAGTCCAACAATCGACCAACTGAAGTGCATGATCTTCTGCTCTGAGCAGCTGGAAACAATGATAATGTCCTCTATGCATTGCTCATGAACTTAATGCAATATTATAAGCTGTTCATTTCGCCCCTCATATAATAGGCAGTTTAGTCCGCTGACTTGTTTGGCCACCGTCTACTGAGTGTCCTCCGAAGGAATGTGATCCTGCTTCATTCAGGGGCCTCACGCCTGAACGCAATGTTATAACGCCGGCGGGAAATATATTCTAAACACTCGACCAAAAGGCTTTTCGTCAGCCTTGAGGAAGGACCGTCTGATCGCTCCTAGAATACACATAACGTTATTTGCTAGTTTGGGGCAGCGCGATAAAGGTTTAAGTGTGGACGTCCTCAGCACATATAGGTCCCTCTTCTCGTTTACTAACTCGATTTGTTGACCTACGATGAAATACGTATGATCACATCCCATCATCTTTCTGTAACAAAACCATAGTCGAATGACTGGGCATTTGTTGAACCTGAGCCACTAGTCGTATCACTGCTGCAATCAATCCAAGCTACTTGGCAAGTAGAACGCTTTCTCTGGCATTTCTATTGAATTTCATATTTTCAGGTCAATGGTGAACATTACTTTCTCACGGATCAGGCAATCGAAGCCGTCGTTCCCATTTATTAAAAGTACGACTTAACCCGGAACGTCCACCTGCAGAAACCCACCGTGAATTGTTTCCCACTTTGATTTCACACATCAAATACAAACACGCTGGCGTTTGCTTATGGGAATGTCAGTCGACCATTTGAGTATGTTGCCAGTCGCACCCATTTGGCGCTGTTTAAACATTAGCTGTTTGTGTGGCTTTGCTAAAGTCAGTTTAGGCTGTTTCTACTAACTAAGCCATTTCTTAAAATCTTCTTCAGTTTTCCTTGGATTTGATGAGGTTGTTGAGACCGGAACGGCCGCTTCTAAATTCATGTTGATGAATACTGGGCAAGTTGTTCTGCTCAATACTGTCCCGTTTGTTTATTATTTTCTCCATTATTTTGCAACAAATGCTCGTGATAATCATTGTTCTGTAACTGTCTGTTTAATTTCTCTCTCCTCTTAATACATGGGGCTTACGTCGGCCAGCTTCCAGCCAGTAGGCTGACTCTCAGCCTCCATCGAATACTCGAAGATCTTGAAGTGCGGGAAACCAGCTGGTTTGCGAGTTTATTCATAACTTTCGCGGATATGCCATCTGAAATGAGTAAGTTAGTGGACTGTAACAGCCCCAGAGTTTTCCTCACTATGTTTGTTGTGAACGTCAACGTACTAATTGTATTCCTAAACATGACAATTTAGCGGTACAATTTATTGGCAAAGGGCGGCTCCTTGACATACACGGACATGAAGAAATCAGATACGATATTAATCTTATCGGAGTTATCAGTTAACACATATCCCCAACTATCCCTTAGACAAGGAATAAAGTCTCAATTTCATTTTGCCCTAATAACATGTGCTATGATCTTTCAGGCTTTCTTGGTGTCCATTTATGTATTTCTAACAAATATGCCGTTCATTCTATACTCCGGAGATTCCGGCGTATATTTCACTGTTATCTATATTCAGAGAAATGATATGGCTGTTTAAATTTGGCATATATCCTGCATGGCGTTTATTTATTCTCGAGGGTTTTTGTTATTGCTGAAGTCACTCACTCGGGTCGGCAGACGTACGACCTCATTTTCATAAACAAATACCAATAAATATATAAAATGTGTTAATGTGTGCCCATGGGGTTACTTTCATAGCAAGTAAGCATAAACTTTCACGTGAATTTTTGAACAAGTAGACCGACTGTGCACAGCATTTAGTTCATGCTTATAGAATAGGTAGTCAGATATTGAAAAACGGTAATCGAGCGGCGAAAAAAACTCCTTCCTTTGGTAAAAGCAAAATATATGTGATTTGATTAGCTTTCAGGGAGAAAAAAATCGTCGCTCATGGAAGGGTAAATACGGGGTTTGGACAGGACTGGTCTGCATATGATAATGTATAGAGGACTCGAAACAGATATCAAGACAGCATTCCTGAACAGAATGAGGCTGTCAGCATTAAAGTAGCAAGATGAGATGATGCCAGATACGATCGGTCGCAGTCCGCCTAGAGTCCAGCCGAGGAGAGGACAGTTAAGATGAAAGCGGGGAGATGCAACCATTACACTTCCTTGCCGACCGAGCAAACCACTAACAAATGATGAAAACAGAGGATTCCGCGCGTGATCAATACCCGACCGTTTGGGATCCAAATCAGGAGATGACATCAAAAACCGCGAAAATCACGGCTGTAAGGGGAGAGTAATAACAGTAGATTTAGCAGCCAATTAAATACAGGGGCTTGTAAAAGTATAAGTGAGAGTTCCACCTGAAGAAGGAAGGCATTAACTATCCACCATTAAATCAGCTGAGGGCCCTTCTCAAAGTCAAGAAGTCGAGTGCTCCAGAATGAAATCGTCAATAGCGCCTTTATGCTTTCCGGTGTAAGGTGCTTGCGTAAATCCGATTTGAATACCGATAACTTAGGCGATGAAACCAACTTTTAAGAAAATCTTTGTCGATTGGACGAGTGGTCCCGCAGATGGCTCTTGTCCTTCAATTTGAACAAATGTACTATAATGCGCCTAGGAAATCAGACCCCTAGTATGCGGCAATATCATCTGAACGGAATGTCACTTCGAGAAGCAGAAACGCAGAAAGATCTCGGAGTCTTAGTTGCAGACAGCCTACAGCCTTCTACACAATATTGGAAGGCAGCCAAGGCCGCAACTTCAATGCTATGTGCCATCAACGGCATTTGCAGTTTTCGCTGAAGACTCCTTCTCCAAAGTCTTCGACACGTTTGTAAGGCCGCATTTTGAATATGCGATTCAGGCCTGGAGACCGTGGATGCAGCAGGACTACAATCTGCTCGAAAGGGTGCAGAGACTAGCAACAAAATTAATAAGAGGTCAAAGTGCACTGCTATATGAGATCGGCCTAACTAACCTTAATCTCTATCCTCTGAGTTATCGACAACTGTGCGGAGACTTGATACAAACTTTCCGTATCGTGCGTGGCTTGGACTGCACCCTTCGGTGCGACAATAGACTACTAAGCGAGTTAGAAAAGAAAAAGGTATGTTGATAGTTAACTTCGGAAGGAGAGGGAGAAGAAGAAGAAGAAGAAGAAGAAGAAGAAGAAGAAGAAGAAGAAGAAGGAGAAGAAGAAGAAGAAGAAGAAGAAGAAGAAGAAGGAGGAGGAGGAGGAGGAGGAGGAGGCGGAGGAGGAGGAGGAGGGGGGAACCTAAAAGGAAGGTAGAGGCTGTAGCGGCTTAGCGGTGATGCTGTATTTTCAGTGCGCCACAAGTTCAGGCGATATTTCAAGTTTTAAGAAGTGGGATGCCAGTTGGAGAAGATTATTTATTTATTCTGTACAGAATAGTAAAGGGAAGTTGACAACCAGACGAGGATGCTTCCGGCGCCGCAAGAGCGACGAGCCGTGAGTTGCCGAAGGTCGCCGCTGCAAAAGTATCATGGCAGGTTGTTTACGCAGTGGCCTAGACTGTGTCCGCCCGTGTAACTAATCAGCAAGAAGAGTTGAGTTGACTGATTCCAAGCCCACGCGAGGGTAATGACAAACCTCGCATGGTGAAGGCAGAGAATCGACCAGATGCGTGATACAGATAGTGAACCGCAACGAGACAAGTCGAATCCAGGCAGACGTGCGCGCCTAAGCACGTTGTCGCTATGGCGTATGTGCAAGCCTTAACGAGAGACGCGACCTTGCCATTATGTTTGCCCACAAGGCTAATGGGGGAGGGTAGGCAGCTATAAGAATTAAAAAGTGAAAAACTCGGTTTAGGATAGAAGGCGAAGGGGTTAGGCTGACTTATCTGAGTGCAGTTCGCCTTAAGTGGCAGGAACCCGGAACAAGATTGGTATATTAATGACTGGGAGTGATTCACGTACGAACTATTTACGGGATAGCTAGTATGGCTTTGGTAAGTAGCCGATATGCGAGAAGAATCATTCGGTGGTATGATTGGAACTACGCGGTTTATTTATGAGTTTAGCCGTAAAGGCCCAGTACATCCAAGAGAATGCGGCATACCACTGAATGGAGTCATAAAATCTTTCTGCTGGGTTAAATATGAATTTAGCTTTTGGACCATATCGTTCTGATGGCATGCCAAGGCGACTCTAGTGGAGAACCCGGTGGACCCTGTTGAAGTGAAGAACCTATTGGTCCAGGTAACTTAGACGAATTTTCGTGCGTTCAATGAGAGCTATCAGGCGAATTAGGAACATAAACTGGGGCTGCCTATGATTTGGAGCCAGGCGAAGGCGTTAAGTGGCTTGAGTAGCAGGTAGGCGAAGTAATAAGACGGAGTGCTTAAGCGAATTTTGCAGGAGTACGATTACCCGAATTCTAGTGGTTACCTGCGATATGACCGAATTCATGAGCATCTGACTGAGCGGACGATGAATTATGTGAGAATAGGAAACTAATTCTACGCTCTGTGAGGTTAAGATCATGATGAAGGAAAACTTCGCGCTTTCCAGGCACGCAGAAACGCAATCTGGGAAGGAAAGGATTGAATCAACCCAAATTCGTAATAATAACTTTAAAAAACTGGCGGATTTTTGCTACCGCAAGACAGGCATTTGCCATCCGCACGAGAAATCATCCGCAACATCAAATGGCCGCGGATATCGAGGAAAATTTTTCAAAAAGAAAGTATAAGCTCTTTTTTATCTACCACTTTATTCACTGGCAACCAGGTGAACTAGTGAGTCGAGGCTTTTGCATTCCGGGCAGAGAAAATTCGAGATGCTCCCTATAAACAATTTTTCCAGAATTGAGAACATAGTGCCGAACTTCAGCCTAAAATCGTTGTAACTGTTAAGTGCAGACAGATCAAGCTGCCTATCAATAATAACGGGTGACCAATGACTATTAATGCTTAGTGACTAACACTTAATTAGCCATGCCTAGGTTCAGGTGGACGAAAGCCTTCGCCGACCTGAGACGTTTACTCCTATCTAATTTTGATGTAAGTTGCAAGTATTTAAACTTCTGACCGATCTTACGGCAGAATTTCAGCGAGGGGTTAGTGGTGTAAAGAAAATGTACACGGTAATAAACAGTTGGGATGTACAAAGTTCGAATGGCAAAGTGCGACTAGTGATCGACAGGATTAGTGTAGCAAAACTCAAACGGGAAATGGCAACCAGTAATTCAAAAGAGCAGGCCCGCATTTAAAGCACTTTCTTCAACATAAAAGCTAAAAGTTTTTGTATTTCTTAAAAAATCCCTTTAAATAATATTTTCCATTTATCTTTTAATCTGAAGACGGTAGCTCGACCATGCAGCGTTTGAATTTGTTGATTCTGGACCTAGCGGAAAAAGCCGCAGGGTGGATTCTGAACTGTTTGTGGAGTGCTCTTCTATATTCAGTCAGGTAGTTTAGAACTAACTGGATAGAATATCAAGATTTAAGTGTAATGCATCCAGGGAATATTACGGAGGCAACCCATTAGTTGAAAGGCCAAGATGATAATTGTTCTACAATAGCGAATTCGAGATCTTTATGCGAATAAATTTGTGAATGCGTTACACCCACTGAAAATACAGCTGGGGGCCAAACGCAACAAAAGCAAAACAGAGTTAAAGAGAACCGAAAAATATTGCTGCTACCTGACAAACAAATTAACCGCATGGTCCCAGACTTCAACCATCCTGTTGTTGCGAGGAATTTTAAGTAAATATCAGAAGGAGTCATTTTCTATCTGATTATTTAGCTTGTCTTAAATAAGGTTTAAATTCTCAGGACGTGGCACGCATATAAGACGGTGTGATAGGCCATGAACTTAACGTTATGTCTTAATGTGGGTTTACCGATATTAAGGCCAAAAAACTGCACTCCAAATTTTATTTCAGCCTAGGTATGTTATGGTAGACAAAAAAAATATTCATTGCAGATCCATTCATTCAATAAGATTACACTAATAATCTGCCTAATAATCAGGATTAGAATCCTAAAACGGTTCGACATTGAACTTTGATGACATTCGGACTCCACATTCATCTCTTCGGGCGAAAAGATTTTCCCCATTTTGAAAGATGACATGACGTTGAAGCAACCAAAATGAGTGCTGCGCGAGACCATAGGTAGATCACAGAACGGGGTTTGTCTGGAGGCCGATTGCAACAGACTTGAAAATAGGTTACTGTGGAATTCTTTGCTAATAAAGTGACGCGTATAAGCCAAAACAGCTTTCGGTGTTTATACGGTACTATTGATAGAATAAAGTAATAATGAAAAACGTACAAACCTCAACAATGGATACCCTGGACAAAGAATTCCTTTGTTAATGTTCGAGCAGATCGAATTCCCAGCTCAAGGTCAGAATACAAAATTAGTTAATTAAAAGAACGCCGATCGCGCTCAAAAAAGGTTACAAAAGGGGAAGGGGAATGTCAACAGGGGCCAAATGTGGAAGCACTTGAGAGGAGGACGTGGCGAATTCCAAGCGTTGACCGGCTGGATACAACAACGCCCGCCAATTCTCCACGTCCGGCTCTTGTAAATGTTCTACGTGTTTGGAGGTATACGGCTGCTCTGCCCCTCAAGTAGACAAATCTTTCTAACGTCCCTTTTTAAGAGACCGCCCGCCGTCCTAATATATACCGTCCTAACGAGGCCGTCGCGACTCCTTTCACACCTATCTATTACTCCCAAAGGCCAACATCCACGAGCTGTGCGCTCCCCAGAAACTAAAACAACATCACCTGGTTTCAGTTCCGCGGCTTCTCTTGTCCATTTTGTTCTTTTCTGCAGACTTGGAAGATATTCTTTTACCCATCGTCTCCGGAACACGCCAGCGAGGTAGTGCACTTGTTTCCATCCAGCGTGGTACCGTGCCACCAATTCGTCACCGCTAGGCAGCACTGGACAGTTCCTCATCAACAATAACCTATTCGGGGTAAGCGATTCCAAGTCGTTGCTGTCTGATGTTAGCGAGACAAGCGGTCTATTATTCAATATACGTTCAGCCTGCACGAAGAGGGTGCCGAGCTGTTCGTCAGTTAGGGACTGCTCCTTACAGAGAGCAAGAAGAATCCGTCGTAGAGACCTGGTCATTCGTTCCCAGATGCCTCCCCGATGGCTGGCAGCGGGTGGGTTAAAATGCCACTGTATCTCTAGAGTTAGCAGTTGGTCCGACACTCTCTTTTGGTCCCAATTGTGTAAGTCCTTTCGGAGTTCTGCTACCGCTCCAACAAAATTGGTTCCGTTGTCACTGTAGATGTCAGTGGGACGTCCGCGTCTACTCACGAATCTCATCAGACACTGAACAAAAGAATTCGTGGTCAGGCTGGTGGCCATCTCAAGATGAACGGCTCTCGTCTGTAAGCAGCTAAACACACAACCATAGCGTTTCTCCGAAGATCGTCCGCGTTTGACCATCAACGGACCAAAATAGTCCACCCCAACGCACTTGAAAGGATCCCAACCGACTTCTGTTCTATTTAAGGGAAGCGGGGACATCATCTGCCCCTGAAGTTGTCGAAATTTACGTCTGCAAAGTAAACATCTACCAATGACACGTTTGACAGAAGCGGTTCCTTTTAGAATCCAGAACTTTTGACGGATTGCACCTAGAACTTGGGCTGTCCCACAATGGCCTTCCAATTCATGAAAGTAATGTATGATTAATTCCGTCACGGGATGATTGTATGGGAGGATTGACGGGTGTTTTAACGATTCACAAAAATTTGAGTAGTTCAGGCGACCACCAACGCACATTACTCCTTCAATCAAAATCGGACATAACTTTCTCAGGCCAATATTTCTCACAGACTTTCTTTTCTGGCAATCTGCTGGTGTAGACTGCAGAATATCCAATTCTGCTGAAAAGTGTTTCCTTTGTATAAGCTTTATCAAGTTAATGCTAGCTTGGCGCATTTCCGATACTCGGATAGGACCCAACATCAGCGTCTCCTTAGGTGCCTTGTCAGTGGTGACTCTGACGTACTGCTTGAAACGCAGGAGCCAGACCACAGCCCTTTGTAGCCTTTTCCAACTTGAAAAACGCATAACTAGTTCGTCTAAACCATCACATTGATTTAATACATGAACTTGGGCTGTTGTCCTCTTGAATTCCAAGTCTTCAGGTTGTCCTACGGGAGGTTGTACAAACCATTCGCCTTCAGGTTGAACTAAAAATTCCGGACCGTCCAACCATCTACGTACCAGCGCAAAGTTGCACGTACCTCGAGAAACAATGTCTGCTGGGTTGATGTCCGAACTCACGTATCTCCACTGAGAGGTCGCAGACAGATCATGTATAACCGTCAGTCGGTTGGCCACAAATGTGCAGAACCTGGTTGATTCATTGTGTATATAATACAGGACTATCATAGAATCGGTCCAGAACGTTATTGTTTGGAAGTACCTATCGGTGCTTGAGCGGATGAGATCAGCTACGCGCACAGCCAGAGTAGCAGCTGCCAACTCTAAACGTGGTATAGAGACGGCTTTGAGGGGGGCAACACGGGCTTTCGAATAAACGAGTGAACAATGTAAATTTCCTGTGTCGTTAATAAAGCGAGCATATGCTACTGCACTGTATGCTACTTCCGAGGCATCGCGAAACACGTGCAGTTCGGCTCGCATCGGATCGCTGATATCTTTGGGCTTTAGACATCGGCCCAGCTGAAAAGTCTTCAGGCTCCGTAAATTAGAGATCCAGTTTTCCCAACGAGAGCTCTCGATGCCGGATAGTTTTTCATCCCAATTCAGTCCGTTTTTGCATAAGGATTGCAGTAAACACTTCCCTGGTATCAGCCAAGGCGAAACGAAGCCCAGAGGGTCATAAAGTGAGGACAAACAGGACAAAATACCCCTACGAGTGGACGGTTTTGCGGGCATATTGAAACTTATCATCAGAATATCGGAATGCGTATCCCACTGCAACCCCAAAGTTCGTTCAGTAGGTAGGGGGTTGACGGCAATATCTCGCATACCAGAAGAGCGTTCAGTCGCACTAACGACCGAGAGTATACGCCGGTCATTAGAAGCCCAGTCTCGCATACGAAAGCCGCCTTGAGAGAGAAGTTTACCAATTTCGTCCACAAAACGTTTGGCTGAATCGACATCACATAACGAGACTAGACAATCATCAACGTATATACTATGGTGAATCGCTCTGCAAGTTGATGAAGAGTAAGATGAACCGAAATCTCCAACAGTTTTTTGCAACGCAAAGGTGGCACAAAAGGGCGAAGAAGTCAATCCGAATGGGTGAGATGTCCATTGAAACTCAACTATCTCTCCTTCAAGGTCGTCATTTTCCCTCCACAAAAATTTCAGAGCAGGTCGATCAATCGGGTCCACTTTCACTTGCAAGAACATTTCCTCTATATCCCCTGCCACTGCAATACGCTCAAGTCGGAAACCCAACAACACACTTACTAGCTTAGCGTTTAGGTCAGGTCCTTGGTATAGATTATCATTCAGAGACACGCCCTGACACTTGGCAGCACAGTCAAATACAACACGAATTTTTTCTGGTTTTCGGGGGTTGACAACGGGGTGGTGTGGTAAGTACCAGTGTCTCGTAACTAAGAACGCTTTGTTGCCGTCAACTCGCTCGATGTATCCCTTCTCCATGTACGAACGGAATGTTTGCTCATATTTCCGAAGTAATTCGGGATCTCGACCCAACTTACTCTTGAGATGGATTAGTCGTTTACGCGCCAACTGAAAATTGTTCGGTAAATTCAGCGTACTGCTTCGCCAAGGGAGTGGCAGTTGGTAATGCCCTTTTATGATTGTAACGGAAGATTGCACAATAGCCAGTGCCCGTTTGTCCTCCAATGAGTAACTCGCAGTCGTTGTTGAAGTGTCCGTAAACTCCGAGTCGTATAGCTTCTTAATGCTGTGCGTTACGTCCTTTTCTTGATTTATAATGCAGTGACAGACAGCGTTTTGTTTTTGCCTGCCACGTGAAGACCCAAGCAGCATCCAGCCCAGTACTGTTTTAACGGCGAACGGCTCCCTTTTGCCACCCAGACGTTGGTCGAGTACCCAATGAGCTTCGACGATATCATTCCCAATGAGTATGCCAACCTCGCAATCAGTGAGCTCGCCGAACATTATATCGCTCAGGTGTGGCCACGAAGAGGCTATCCTTTTAATTGTCGATTCTGCACGAAGTGGCAAGTCTTCGACTACCAAAGCCCTTTCAATCTCAACTGACTCAGTTCCATTCATGGGCAGCACCCTTAGACTTCTGACTTCCGAGTTGCATTTGATTGAACCGCTTAAGGTGTTTATTGTCAATGTTGTTGGCGTTGTTAGCACTCCATTTCTGACAAGAAGCTTTCGTTTAATCAGAGTGACATCCGAGCCACTGTCCAAAAATGCGTAAGTTTCGACGTTTCCTGTCGGAGTTGCCAACTTGACAGGAATAACCCCCAGTCGTGATGGTACATGCGTAGTTCCAGTCAGGGCACAAAGCCCTTCATCATGTAATGTTTGTTGATTATTTTCCGACGATATTACATGCAAAAGCGTATGATGTCGTTTTTTGCACCCGGAATGACCGCAAAGTTCTCTGGAGCTGCACACCTTGGCAAAATGCGTATTACCAAGACAAACAAAACACGCTTTGTGTTGCCGCAGACAATTCCATCGATCTGCGACACCCATTCCAATTAAACGTGGGCAATTTGCCACTTCATGTGCATTAGAACATATGTAACATGGCCGTTGATCTGGTTCGACACTCGAAATGGCAAAATTGTTAGGGTTTTCCCGTTTTTGATGTTGGGCTGTGGCAGTAAAGGGCTGTTGAGAGCGCTTGCCATCCCCGTCTCGAGATATTTGTCCGAAACGACTTCTTGCTATCCTAGCTCGAGTATTTACGAATTCCGTGAGGTCTGCAAAATCCGGATCTCTACCATTCATAGATATTTTATCAGCAACTTCAGCCCATTGTATCTGCATAAAAAACGGCAAACAACGCACTATTCGCTCTAGGACATTCAGCGATTGTAGGTCGGAAACGTAGTTCATTTGCGTGAGCGCTATTTCACAACTCCTCATTTTTATGCACAAATCTGAAAGTGCCTTCGCAGTCTGGTTAACTTGGCGTGCCTGTCTGAAAACACCGTCCAGAAGAGCATTAGCCACTACATGTGGCTGGCCAAATAAGCTGCTCAATATTTCCCGTGCTCTTGAATAAGCCGAAGGTGAGGGAAGCATGACGCATTCTTCTATGGCCGCTCTCGCATCACCTCTGCAATAGTGAATCAAGTACAGCAGCCTCTGTCCAGCATCTTCAACTTTAATCTATACGTACACTTCAAACTGTCGTATAAACTTCCAATAATGAACTGGGTTCCCGTCAAACCATGACAACTCAATCTTGGGCAGTTCTAAACTGGCAGCTGGCAGGCTCCTAGCGCTTGCTTTGGGCATATCAACATTCTCACGTTGGCAATGATTACTCTCTTCAGGAGAAATTTCATCCAATGTGCATTGTTTCAAATATCATGAGACATGCGCGACGGAATCCACGGGTTGACGGTCGTCATCGGACATCTCTTCATCGGTCTCTACCTCTATCCTTGCTAGCTCTGTCCTTTTCTCTGCGTCAAAAATAGCCCGTTGGAGTTCGACCTCACGATTAACTCGCCTCTCTTCTATTTCGGCTATTTTTAAAGCTTTAACTGTTTTAATAGAGCTACGACTACTAATAGAAACGTTCTTACAAGAGCCGGACTGGACGTCTTTCTTCAGCTCTCCTTGTCCTTCGAAGGCACCTGGTTTGTCTAGTCCGAGAGACTGTTGCGTACCGTCCGATTCATTCTTCATGGAACGCGTCTGCATTTGATGAGATCAATTTCCTCCAATTTCTGGTAGGATGTGGAGTACTGTGGAATTCTTTGCTAATAAAGTGACGCGTATAAGCCAAAACAGCTTTCGGTGTTTATACGGTACTATTGATAGAATAAAGTAATAATGAAAAACGTACAAACCTCAACAATGGATACCCTGGACAAAGAATTCCTTTGTTAATGTTCGAGCAGATCGCAGCTCAAGGTCAGAATACAAAATTAGTTAATTAAAAGAACGCCGATCGCGCTCAAAAAAGGTTACAAAAGGGGAAGGGGAATGTCAACAGGGGCCAAATGTGGAAGCACTTGAGAGGAGGGCGTGGAGAATTCCAAGCGTTGACCGGCTGGATACAACAGTTACCATTTCAAGAATCATTGGCTCCCTTGCTTTCTGTCAGGCTCAACATCTATTGCGGGGTGCTTTTCATCTAATAATTTGTTGATCGGGGTCTGCATCCCTGCTCCGCGCCCCTATTCAAAGGGAGTTTTTTTAACGTGGACATTTACCATCCTCCCCGCCATTTTCATAGTGATCAGGTCTGCAAATAGTGTCAAATAATTAATTGGTTCTTTCGTTAGGTGCTTCTTCCTTTTTAATCTGCCCAGGGTCTATGACGAAACTCGAACAAGACATTCAATCTTGCAGATGAGCCACTAATATTATATTCCGTCTTAGTGTTTACCAGCTAGCCTGCATATATGTTGCTTAAGCAATCTATGACACTGAAAATGCAAGGGTGCGGAGACTGGATGGCGACATGGTCAATGTAAGCAGGACTCTAAATTCTTGACAACATCCGAGGGCAACTGAGAGCACTCAGACACAAGAAGATGATGAGCGGAAAGAGACGTGATGTCATATATTAACAGCTTGCCATTTTTGGAGAGCGCACTAAGTATACCTAGTGGCCCACATACCCGTGTCGTGCACCAGTCGATAAGGCAGTATTCATAATCGCAATCGACAAACTACCTTCTGGTTGATATGGATTTATCCGAGTCGATTTAAGGGCGTTTATAAAGCGAACTCCTTCCAGTCCCGTCCCGAAATTCATTTGCGCGAGAGATCGCTGTTATTCCCTTGTTTTTCCTGGTAAATAAAGAATATCGATTGAAGTTTGATTTGTTATGGACAACATGGGCATACATGTTGTCGTTGAGAGTTGCTTAATGATTATAATAGCAATATTCGTTGCAATTTTTAAGTCTGAGTTTAAGGGATAAAGGAAACTCGCCGGGGCAGGGGTACGATAGGGAGTGTCCTGGGAAGTAAGGCAACGTTCTACATCTTAGGCACGAGATTCGTTTCGAGTGTGAACTTTATTGAACACCCAGACTCCTCCATAATTTTTCGCTGTCTTTCTGAGATATTTTTTGAGGCAACTGTAGAGTTCGTTCGACTACAATGAACTGAGGTTAGAATCACGCTTAAAATTCCTTTATCTCTCTGTGTGGTCTGACCTTCTTATCTGACGGAATCTTGACCATCCGAATCAGGAACGAATAGGTAAAAAGATGTATAAGGATATAGCCTGACGATTACTTGCAGGTTGGTCGGCTGCTTTTCCGCTGTCAGAGGTCAGTACCTTCTAAAAGCATGCGAACCCGGTATATTTGCCCTTTTCGCGATTCTGCTGAAGTAGACTTGACAGTCTCATCTGAATACGAATTCCGTCAACTTAAAATTGTTCGGAAATGATATCAGTGTTCAGTTCAGTTTATTGTGGTAAATAGGCGTCAGCCTTTGGGTACTCTATTTGCAACGTCGGATTGAATGCGTTGTACAGAGAAATTAGCTGGGCTGAGAAATTCAAGTGGTATGAGTCTCAGGAGATGAGCATAATCTTTCACCGCTCTTGCTCATCTCGCGACACAAATATGTCAGGATTCTTTTTAAAGCTTTGTATCGAAAATAGGTGAGAAGGGCATTTCATGGTTTGACCACTCCACTAGAGAACGAGTAATTCCGTACATTCCTTCTTGCCCGCTGAATGTGCAGGTGGTAGCGAATTCGAAAAAGTCCTGAAAGGACAGGCTGCAGTCCAATCTCTTCAGAGTGACGAATTCTTACAAAAGACCTCCGGGCAGTTGCCCATAACTCAAAGTAAAGAAGTTCAAATTGGTCATTTACTTTAGTTTATTTCAGTAGCAACGGAAAAGCAGGCACTTAGTTATTCAACAACCAGTACCGCAAGTCTTTAGGGGACGGCACAGGACTGTGAATGTATAGTCGTTGACCTAGTTCATGAAAGCTGTCGAGATTTTCGATTAATTACTAATCGCTCGCAAATCGACAACAACGAATTGACCGACTATCTATGTTAGCAAGTAACAACCATAAGGAAATTAAAGACACAGGAGAAGTGCTAGTGGTAACGTTACCTTGTTCACAAAAACTAGATGGCTTCTGATAACGGGCTCCATCATTTTACATGAGATGCATTTTAAATTAACTGGAAGGTAGTTTCAAGATTCTTATCGTGATCCCCATTATAGCTCGGGGTGATAATAGTACTATTCTAGTCTTTGTGTCAATGCCTTCTGTGGGAAAATTCTGGGCATATAACAGATAATGGTTCACATATATTCACTGCCAGCGCGCCTTTCGAATTCGGTTTGAAATTTCGACCTCCGAGGGATTTGCTTTTTCCGGGATTTCTGCCTACTGGACGCTCTGCGGGCCCATTTGGATTAAGAAATTGAAGC
>CACRXP010000064.1:246522-259004 GCA_902702965.1 Spirometra erinaceieuropaei
TCCTTATTCGAATCATGACTTTGTGACGCAATTTATGGTGTTTTAAGTGGTTGCTAGGATTTTCAGACTGGCCGCTATCGTCTATCCCCTTGAGCACTCCCCGCGTGCATTGGGGAAAGTTGTATTTGCCAAACGTTTACTGTTCGAAACATTTGAAAGCTCTCTTTAGCGAAACCAGTTTTGCTTCACGCCTCTGTTTTCTCTAAGTTGTAATTCGATACTCTTGGTCGCCTGTATGTTTTTCGTCCTCATCTACACACCTTCCGCAGTTCAGTCGTGGGCGAAAGCACTACTGGTGTGCTGTTGAGTGGTGCGCGGGGACTGCGCAGTATGTGTGTACCGTAGCATTTTTGCTCAGGCACCTAGGTGTGCTCAGTACTTGTAACTTCCTATGTGGGTCCGTTATTTTTGCAGAGCCTTGCTCACGCGAAAGAACAGTAGTCACATGAAGCGAACTGCATCCTGGAGTGTATTTCGCATGAACGACGGCGATGCGTGGCTGGATGAACACCTGTACTTGAGTGCTAGTGACGGTAGGCCTTACCTTGAAGTCCTAGGCAAGCGTCGAGCCATCAAGCTGCGTGGTAAATTTGTCTCACCAGGCGGTGTAAGGGGTATGCCTTCTACCTGTAAAACGGATTATTTCGTCTTGCCCAGACGCGCAGCACATGGCCCAAACCCAGCACCTTACAACTAATGTAGGAAGTACACACTAACCCGATCCGATTGCACGACAAGACCGTGCTGTGTCATTTTGCCTTGGAGCCACTGCGCAGAACCCATGTGAGTTGTCGTATATGTCCACACCAGGAGAATTCTGTGTTGGCCACTTCTGATGTCGTCAACTAGTCCCACTCCCCAGCCGCAACTATTCCCCACTGTATTAAACAGGGAGTGGGCAAGTGTCTGTACTTTGAATCATTCGACTCGCTTATTTCTTGGACCCAGATTCAGATATTCAACCATCCCGATCTGGCGGTCGACAGCAAATAGGCAAGAAATGCGACTGGCTGGCATCTCTATCTGCAGTGCTTTTCGATTGCACACCGTAGGTCGTCAACAGAAACCTCAACCTAATTCACCGGGTCATTTTAGATTGTATGCGTACCGCCATTAAGTGAACCTTGCCGCTGTGGAAGGAAAATGGAGTTGCTCTCACAAAGGAGTTTTTCGTTAAGAAAAACTTTTTCCATTTCCCGACCCAATCACTGCTGACCATCCTGCCGGTGTACATTATATGGTTGCTTTATTTACTGAACCGGCATTAACAGGCAACCTCCTACATGAGTATGCCTGTAGAGCGTTTAATAGAATAGAATGTTTCCTCTACCCCCAAACGGGTCACGTAGTAGATGCTCTGGACCAACTCCGGGGTCATATCGGATTCTGGCAGGCGTTATCGGAGTGTGCACCATAACATGTCAATATTTCAGGGTGCGGTGGCAGACCCGGGTGCCGGCAGACGTCGCGCACGTTACGACCCCTACGATCCTACCCATTGTTGTTGATTAATATCCTGGTCATTTGCTTTGTGGACCAGAGGATGTGGAGTTGGACGCCAGGGTGGGGGCTCAATCGTGCCATCCACCTGCGCCGTCTACTGTCTCCTTAACCCTGTCTTCACATCTGGCCCAGTTGGGGGAGGAGAGAGTGCGGTAGGTGGATCCCAAGTCTACTATCACTTTAAACTAATTAACGCACAAGTCACCGTCCCTGTCCCACCTTGCCGTGAAGAGCACGGTGGACATCGTCGGCAACGACGGTCAAACTGTCGGAATGCTTCCTGGGTCATTTAAATTGGTTTAGTTTTCTGTGCGAGATGCGTCTTTTAAAGTAAATCAGGGTTGTAAAGACTGAGGCACATAGCCACTGAACGAAATCAGGCAAGAAAGTACTCAAATATCCAAAAACGTGCAGTTCTGTGTCCCCGACCGCTTGCCATGCTACCATCCTGGATACCTTTAGCTTTTCTCTCCGCTCCCTCCTGTGTCCACGGTGCATGTTATTCTGTGCTTTTTATTTTCGATCTATCTAAGGCTTTTCATTTGAACAGTGTTGCGATGTTGAGCAACCGATAAGCCGTTGTCAGGCTCTTGCTTTGGCATTTTAATGCATGGCTATGGGCATTAAGCCATGTGGCCCCGCACGACTTAGCTCCTATTCCTGTGTGAAAAGAACAATGGGCGTGTTCGTTATGTCAACGATCGATTGTAAAGCGCACCGTCGTTTTCTGACTATCCTAAATTCTAGACCTGAACGCATTTGTGTCGTAAATTTTATCCCATGAGAGGCATTTTTCGCACTAAAAGGCATCTGTTGTCTTCAAATGACCGCAAACTCATCCACCCGAGGCTACTTTACGTGAGGGCGAATCGCATTCTAATTTTGTCCACTTTTCGCCTGCCGTAAATTGGTCTCGTTTCACTTTTCATTCGCATTTTGACCGTCAGTCTGACTGCACTATAGTCAGGAGGGATGCCAATGAACTTGAACTTTCTTGGCCCTGTGCTCATGAATTAAATTATATTTAAATTGGCGATAGGTTTGCTTTGTACCTTCAGTGACCTTTAGACCATTCTCGCCGTGCAGTCTTGGTTATGCGTTCCTCCTCTTCCCTTGTCACATCCAACGCTCTATGCAGCTTATAATCACGACTTTATATTTGCAAGTAGTGTTTTTTTTCGCGTTTCAGAACAAACAATTGGATTCGGAGGCGTTAGCCGAGTGGAGCACAACCGACGATCAAAAGGCGCCTCGAAGGAGGAGACGACGACGACACCAAAAAATACCACCTCTGGGCTCCAAACCGATAAACGCAAAGGCCTATTTTCGTCCATTTACCGTTTACCCGTCTAAACGTGATGAACCCGTTTCAACACAGACACTGCCGGGCGCCATTCGCTCTTGACAAACATCCTACGTGCATAATTCTATTAAGTAATGTTATTTCAAGAATGTCGCTGCCAAATCCATGCGCCTACTACCTGTTGTGGCTGTGCCTTCGCTCCTCAATTCTCGGGCAATTTTCTTCCTCATCTCCTGTAAACCGCTTCCAACCTGTCCTTCCTCATGGGTTGTGCGAGTTAACGCATATTTTCGGCCTATCGATTTTGTGCCCCAACCAGCCGCATTCACTTGCACCGGATCTGTGTTTGATCCCGATTCTCTGCACTTTCGTCTTCTCTTTCGACTGGAGAAGTGGTATTTATTGACTTTTGACTTTTTTGATTACTGGCATTTTTGGATTTTACCCCTTCTTTTCCAGCACACCTCTGCGTATGTTTTATGGACTTTTTGATGTATTACATGGTTTGCTCACTTCTTTTCGCGGTGCGTGACTGTCTCATAATCACCGGTTACGTAGTATTTAAAGGTGGTCGCGATTTTGGCTGCTCAATTTGAATGCTTAGAAAGCTAAATTAAAAATTTAAAGTTGACCTATTTCACCAGGTGTCTGCTCATCATTTTAATTGTTTCAACAGATGGTTGCGCCTTCTACAAGTCTTTGGCAGGTGTTTCAGTGTCCGCTCTTTCACTTCAATACAGTTGATAATGTCTCCGAGTTTTACGTCGTTAGGATCGGCGGCTGATAGCTCCTCTACTTTGATTCTCTGCTATTCGGCGCATCCTCTAGATCGTTGGACGTGTTTTAATCTCCCATGGATAGGTTGCCTTGAAAAATACATCAGACACCTGTTCGATGCTTACGCCTAATTGGTTACGCTTCTAGGATCGTGTGGATGGACTATTAAAAGCATCCTATTTCATGATACTCCCTGTATCCTGGACTGGTGTGACTGACAATGACCGGCGATGATACGTTTTAATTAATTGTCAAGCCAGTCCGTAGTAGGTAACAGACTCGAGCCATTTAGATTTATGGTTGGTTTTTATTTCTGTAAACGCTTTGGAAGTTAACGCCCAGCTGAGCTCCGTCCTGTGTCCCCGTGTCTGAAATAATTCCTGTCGGTGAGTGGCAAATTGCACAATGATTTCCAGCACCGGCGAGTCTGATATTTGTCCAACAGTGCATGCACAACTGTGTTGTTTTAACTCGCTCGGTCCCTCCTTTCTATGATGACCTTATACACTCGCACGGAAAAGCATAGCAGTTTGTCGACCTTGAGCTCGGTAGAATTAGGAACGCCTGGGTGCTTCCTTCCAAATAGTACGCTCCTCTCGATTGTGCACTTTTCTGGCTCGTGTGATGTCTGTTTTGCTCATCCTTCCCTTCTTTCACTATTTAAATGAGAACCAACTCAGCTAAGGGGACATTAGTATCTTCCCAACACAGGCAATGTCGTCGCCCCGCTGTTGTCATCTCAAGCACCAGGAGACCACATATGAAGACTATGGAGCCTTTTATAGACCTCTCTGGCATAGTCGATGGGAACATCTTGGCCTGCCAATGGCACAGATCAAACCTTGGGAAACAGAATTTCAGAAGCATCTCGGCCCAGAACGAACATGCGGCTGTTACGAGGCTAGTAAACAGGTTCATCTCACCAAAATGACCGAGCACGCTGCCTCAATACCTCCCGACTCCAGTGAACGGTTACCGGCATCTGTTCTCGTTGATAACATTGATCAGGTCGAGCTGCATCTCAGGAACAATAAGTCCGTCAAACTAAATGTGCGGAAACAGTGATGGAGCGAGACAGTCATCATGAGATTTTGATTAGGTGCTGTATTTTACGTCAACGCTTACAGGTTGCAAACCTTGTGGAAGTCCTCTTTGTAATAATAGTCATATTTGTTGTTAAAGGTTATAATTTTCTTACGTTTAGGCTCTGGAAAATAAGTACTTCAGTTTATTTATAATGATTGAGCATAAGGGTCTCTATCAGTGAGCTGTACAGAATCTATATTTTAATGCGTTTTGCGGCAACTGGAACGTTTAAGGGTTTCGCTACTTTTGGCTCTTTTAAGCTAAACATTGCCCGGCAATCATAACACGACACTAAGTATGGCTTCCTATGGAAAGCAGAGTATCGGATCAATCCAAAATTCCGCACCGCTGAGAAAATTGAATGCAGTCTGACACGGGCGGGCTTTGCTTACAGGTTCGCCCTACTGTTTACAGTTGTAGGCTCCTCACACATCCCCACCCTAAGGACTGGGAACGGGCATAGGCGCAGTGGCTCACAAAGCAGAACTACATGTAAAAGGCTACATCAGTAGCGATCCGGGCATCACGTAGGTGAGGCTATCATAACCGGCACTTTGGTGAGGAGCCAATACAGCCTGACTCTTGGTCCACCCCAGTCATTACACCATATTCATTTTGAAAACCGAGTTACCCCGTCAGTTAGCAACATTTTATGGGCACCATGTGACCTAGTCTCCATTGCCTATGTTGGGCTTCTGTAAGGGCCTTGGACCTCACAAGGGTGGGAGTGCCATAAAGCCAACACCAAGAAATGGCTGCTGGAGCCGGAGTCCTGGGAGGATCGTGTTTTCCCATCATTTTACAACCTTCTGAGCCACAACTTATGTCATAATATAGGATGCACCGAATTGCCGTGGGGATGGAGACCCTGGTGTCGGCATCACTCTCCTCTATTCCATGCACCTGTCAACCGTGGGCTGGTGGAATTGGGCGCTGGCGCTGCGTGGGGGCCTACTTTTAAGGCGTGCCACACACATTTGCGGCAGTAATTATAGGCTCTCGCGGATTCAGCGTAACCCGTGAGTTGGGCTTATCCGCGATTTCTTCTAGCGTATCTGTAAAGGTGACCATATGCATATTTATATAAACATAAGGAGGTTAGTAGCGTACTTAGGGTAGTGGGCAATGTACTTGACCCCGTTAAAAACGTTACATGCACTATTAATATTGAAGGCACATATTACTAAAATTTCTCCAGTAGCATTTGTTTACGGAATTCGTTTTTGGAGTGTGGAACTGCGAAGGGTGCGGCAGGCGGTCCTTTCCACGTGCACATAAAATTTTTGGTGCAATTTTATGCGATAAGCACAAAGTGCAGTCATTTGCGTAGTTTGGGTGGGGGAATTTTTTATTTAACGTGCAGGGGTGCGTTACATAGGGGGGATATCAGGGAATGAAATTTATGGCTGACCGCAGATAGTCCTGCACTGAAAGTCGTCCATCAAATATCAAATGATCCAGCTGCCTCTAGAATGTATCAGATTTCACTATTCCACTTGAGGGTAAGTTCCACGGCCGAACAGCACGCTGACTGTATGAAAACTTTCGGTGGTTTAGGTGTTTACTCCGCTTTATCTTTTACGGATGACCGCGCAGGTGGTCGTGAGGTCAAAGAAGTCTTCAGATTTGAGCGAAACTTCGTGCCTGTGGATAATGTGGAATGTTCATAACAGGTCGCACCTCATTCGTCTATGGGATAGGGAAAACAAGTTTAGCTGAATCAGTCTTTCTGAATATGACAGAGTCCTGAGACCGTCCGCCAGTTGTGTGGCCCTTCGCTGTACCCGCTCTATGGCATCACTGTCTTTCTTCATCCAGGGCGCCCATGCTGACATTCCGTATTCCAAATACGGTCTGACGAAAGTACCGAATATTTGTGAGAAGAAATCGGGACGAAATATTGTGAAGGGACGCCTAATCCAGTACATGATGCTGGCTGCCTTTTGGACGACTCTTGCAGTGCTGGGAGGGCAGCAAGTTTGAACTAGTCCAGACACCTAGGTCCTTGTGCGTATCCACTTCTGTTAGAGGAACCCCATGTATGGTGTGCTGGTGTTTTGGGAAGCGCCTCCGACCAGATTCTAGGCGCAAGACTACACATTTTGATACATTAAAGGCTGGAAGCCACTTGCTGGACCATGCAGCCAGCTTATCAACATCTTCCTGCAGTTTCTGCGAGTCGTCAAAACGGCGGATTGTTTTCCAGATCTTTATATCATCTGCAACCATGATGGCATTGCATTAATGATCTGTGATACAGTCGTTTATAAAGATGAGGAAGGAGAGAGGACCCAAGACTGAACCCTGCAGAACGCCGCTTTTTACTGCTACCTATTCGGATGCAGTGGTACCAACAATTACTTTTGGAGCCTGTATGAAAGGGAACTTTTACTCCACTTTAAAGTGTTGCCCTGTATTCCACACCCCCAAATCTTTGTATGAGTCGGCCATGAGGAACGCTATCAAGCGCGTTTTTAAAGTCAAAGAAGATGACATCCACTGGACGGCCCTGGTCTGTGGCTTTTGTCCACTTTTCCTGCGAGTAAAGACTGCTCGTAAGACATGTGTGACCACGACGAAATCCGTGCTGAGCAGCACACAATGGGTCCCTCTGCTCCAGATACGTCGTATAATGTCCCTTTATAAGTCGTTCCATGACCTCGCACAAAATGCAGCTTAAGCTAGTAGGACGGTTATTTTCCGGCACCAGTCTGAATCCTCCTTTGTAGACTAGAGAAAGAAGGGCAGTTTTCCATTCCTCCCGCCGTTTGCTTTCTTACATGAACTTCTGAAATATCGTGGACACTGGCTCGCACATGTCGTCAGCAAAATGTTAAAGGACAAGTGGATGAATTCTATCTGAATCGGGTGATTTGGCAGGCTCCGGTCTGCGTATTTCGGTCCTTATCCACGCTGGCGAGAAGTAAATATTGTCTTCTAATGCAGGAGATGAAGGATTTTGTTGTTAGTCTGGGTAAGGCATAGGAGGAGGATTTGTGTCATGAGTGGATACCGACTGAAAGGAACTGGAGTAGACTAATGCTTTCATGTGATCATCTACCTCAATTACTCCGTTTTGGGACATCAGCGCCGGAATCTGGTCACGATTTCTCTTTTCATTACGTATGTAACCATAGAGGGTTTAAGGATGTTCCAGAGCGTTTTGCAAGATGCATGGCTCATAGTTCCTTCGAAGTCTATTAGCCTCGCGTTTACACACATTCCGCTGTCGCTTGTATTGCTTCAGGTGTTCAGGACTCTCTCTTTGTCGATAACGTCTCCACACTTTATTTCTGCTCTTAAGCGCGGTTTGTAGTTTCCCGCTTATCCACGGCGGACAGTTGCTTGCTTTCTTTCGTCTGACTGGACAGTTTAGATTAACGATTCTTTTAGCCAGAGTTCTTCAGCAGGAAATTGAGTTGTACTTGTACATTTCCGGGTCAATGACACAAACTGATGATAGAGGATTTAAACGATTGCACTAGACCTTTCTAGGCGATGAACGCATTCTGCCGTGATGTCGTTGCCTTGTTTTTTCCCAATACGATGTGCTTATTTAAATGAGAACGTGACCAATGCTCAAGAAAAAGTCCTGTTGGGATCCCGTCACATCATGTTTTGGAAATGTCCTATCTCTGGTGTAGGTAATACTACCATTTTGAAAATAAGTATTACCAACAAGCTAAAGTAATCTCAGTGGGCACGCCAATACAGGGACTATTTGATGAACTAGACTTACACTCACTAGAGGAAGATGTTATTCAAATTCTCAAGTCCTTAATTTGACTCCATCGCGTAGATGCCACCTTGGCCGTCATAAAGAATTGCAAAGTCGAACGACTGCATCGGAGATGGAAGTATTTCTTCTCGGTTATAAAATTTGCTAGTAAAGAGGCAGTCTGAGACAGCCCTCAGCCTGCAGGAATAGATTTAATGCCGAAAAATATTACGGAGACAACGCTCTTCTTCCGGGTATGACATTATCACGCCAGGGAAAATGTGCTTAGAAAGGAACTAGTTTACCTGTATCGATTGTTTCGGTCCAACGGCTATTTTATTAGTTTTTTAAATAACTACCTTAGACGTCGGATATAATCATAAGACCCCAAGCCGCACGAAGCTATCTTGCCGAAGAAATTCTTCTTCAAGCCTCAAATGAACGAAACCTCCGAAGTGGTCGCACGGCAGATGAGTTGTTTCGTGTTCTCATCGCCGAAAATCCGACACTAGCTGTAGTTTATTGACATTCATGCGCTAAGTACTCCCGCGTGTAAGTTGATCATTACTGTGATAGGGGGCGCTCACCGATCGTTCATATGGAACTCACTCGTTCCTTTGTGTCTTAAGGACTCTCTCTCTCTCTCTCTCGAGCCCAACCAGCAGCCACACGGCGGCGCATGATATATAGGCAGAATGGTATTACCGACAAAGACAAGGTAATACCATTCTGCCTATTGATCATTACTGTCGACACCTGAGCATTCAGATTTACGACCACTGTCCCTATCTTTGCGCACACAATCGAATGTGACCACCGGTCAATCGGGACGATTCTGGACTCGCTGTCATGACTAACGCAATGACGGAGAAAACATTTCTTGAGGTTTTGCATTCCAATACCAGCAGCAGCAACCGCCACGTTGACCTACGAGGGTATGCCAGCACAACTCACTGGCCGTCGCCGCCATCCCTTGTCAACAGCTGTTAATTCTGTCGCCTGCAGTCCCATTGATTGACTAGCTCCCTGTCTCCTCTAGAACTAGAAGCTCTAACCATACTCCTCCTTTTCGAGACTTGCTGTAATTCTGTACTCCCGTCTTACACGGCAGTACTCTGCCCGTGCAATCCGTATGGCCTTGGTGACACTTAATCATGCTTTCTCTCTCACTCTGTACGCCTGAAGACGGGTTGTCGTCGCTAACTTTTCACTTATAACGTCTTGGAAGATATACTGCCTATTCCATAGTAAATAAAGCGCTAACTATAGGTGGTATGGTGAAAAAAGAGGGGGTGTTCACCGGCAGAGCTTATTCGCTATATGATGTCTTGAAAATAAATCCAGTTTCAGGTTATTTCAGTTTATTTGATAAGGATGATAGGCAAAGCCTTTGAAAACCCTATTGATAACATGTCAACTCGTTAGAAATAGCTGTACAGTAACGATGAAAATGTTCGCTATATACATAGTACTTGATTCATTTGAGTAGCATTGTCACAGAGAAAAAATATGTGGGGAACCGGGGTGTTAAGCTCAGATTCAGACTGTCGAGGGAAAACAGGGGACACAAATAATCATCCAAGCGTTTCTTGAAGAGTTGCAGGGATGTCGCCTCCACGACTGACTGGGGGAGATCGTTCCATTTCTCCACTACCCTTTGCGTGAAAAATTCAGAACGAAGGTTCAGCCTGGACATTGTTGTCCGTAGCTTCATCGAGTGGCCACGAAGATTGGGTGAAAGGTGCCACTGAAACATGTCCTCAAAGTTAAGTCCATGCTCAAGGCCATTTATTATCTTGTAAACCAGGATTAGATCACCTCTTTGCTGCCTGTAACACAGAGGGAATAGATTAAGGCAATTCAGTCTGTCCGTGTAGGATTGGTTTTTTAGACCGTTTACCATCTTTGTTGCCCTACGTTGCACCCGTTCGAGGCATGCTTTGTCCTTTACAAGCCATGGCCGCCATGCTTGTATGCCATATTCTAAGTGGGGCCGAACGAAGGTGCCGTAAACTCTCCCAAAGAGGTCTTGTTCAAAGGTAACGAACGCCCTTTTGATTGCATGCAGCACTCCCATTGCGTTTTTTGCAGCCTTGTGGCACTGCAATGTTGGTTTCAAATTGTTCTGTATCCAAACCCCGAGATCCTTCTGTGAAGATTCTGCGGGGAGTCTTATATCTTTCAGATGATATGTCCTCAGGCTCTGATTTGAATGAGAGTTAGTTGGACGCAGATGGAGGACGGCACACTTCTGCACATTGAAGTCTAGAAGCCATTTCTCCGACCACGCTTGCAGTCGATGAAGATTGTTTTGGAGGGATCTCTGGTCGTTAGGACTCTTAATGACTTGCCAGAGCTTAACGTCGTCAGCAAACATTATTTTGCCACAGTCGAGTTCCTGAAGGCTGTCATTAACATAAAGGAGGAATAGCAATGGTCCCAGAACTGAGCCTTGAGGCACACCACTGGTCACGCTCACCCATTCTGACATATCATCACCGATGCAAACACGTTGTTTCCGACCAATCAGAAACGCCCCTATCCAGTTCAGAAGATCTCCCCGGATGCCGATGGCGCTCAATTTGTGAAGAAGGCGTTGGTGCGGGACAGTATCGAAGGCTTTGCGAAAATCGATGTACACGACATCAACTTCAAAACCCTCTTCTAGGGCCCTGGTCCAGATCTCCAGACAAGCTAGCAGATTTGAGAGGCAAGAACGTCCTCTCCGGAAGCCATGCTGGAAATCCTGCAAGAGGTTATTTTCTTCACAAAATTGCTGTATGGCACTCTTTACTAGAGCTTCCATCGTTTTGCACGATAGGCAGGTTAGGCTAATAGGCCTGAAACAGCTTGCTGCCATCCTGCTACCGCCTTTATGTAAGGGAACGAGGTTAGCTGTCTTCCACTGTGATGGCAGCCTTCCTGTTCTCATTGACAGCTCAAAGAGCGTCGAAAGAGGCTTCGCCAGCTCCTTTGATAGCTCCTTAAGTATCAGACCAGGAATTCCGTCGGGTCCAGGAGACTTGTCTGGTTTTATTTGACTGAGGACGCGTCTTACTTCTCCGACGGAAAAGGCAACGGTTTCAATGACGGCAGTATCTTGGCGCATTTGAAAATTCCGGCTGTTTCTGTCCATTTCAAACTGCTGATCGTCTTCTGAGGACTCCTCCGTAAAAACCGATTGAAAAAACTCAGACAGTAACTGCACTTTCTGGGGCCCTTCGACTAGCAAGTTTCCGAGGCTATCCTTAAGACACGCAATTTCGTCCCTATGTTTTCTCCTACTACGGATGTACTTGTAAAACTTCTTGGGACATGTAATGGATTCTGCTACCAGTCTGCGCTCGAAAGAAGTTCTGGCAATCCGTATTTGTTTGCGGCATTTATTGCGCTGATCCTTATATTCGGCGAGTGATACTGGATCTCGAAGTTGCATATACTTTTTCCACAGCCTCTGTTTCTTCTTCATGGCCTTTTTTGTCGTCGAATTGACCCACGGCGGTCGCCCACATGGTCTTGTTATTTTTATGGGACAATGGAAGTCAATTAGACTCTCTATAATCCCGCGAAAGTACTGCCAGAATTCTTCAGAATCTTCGTTGTTGACTAACCAGGTTTCTTCCAAAAGAGCACGTCTCATTGCGTTAAAATCACCCTTCCAAATATTTCTGCGACTCTTGATTTTTGGTTGTTGGTTCGATAGGAGAGGGCACACGCATGTAAAAGCAATATGATCGCTTAAACCGAGGGGAGGTTGGGGATTCACTTCTCTTATGACTCCTTCTTCTTTACTAAAAACGAGATCGAAACAGTTAGATCGTTGTCCGTCTCTTAGTCTTGTTCCGAATTTTATGTGTTGAATGAGGTATTCATTCAAGGAGAGTTGAAGTAGCTTGTGGTCAAATGACGTGAACGGGGCGTTTGCTAAGGGAACTTTCCAGTCTATTCCGGGAGCGTTAAAGTCACCCAGAAGTAATAAGTTCTCCTGCTTACATAACGACTCCAGTACACTAAGCAATTCCACATCGGCGATTTTATTCGAGCTGGGAGGCCGATAGACAACACACAGGTTAAGTGTCGGTAATCGTTTGATGC